>OY731401.1:9460699-9478173 GCA_963425845.1 Sphenostylis stenocarpa
TGAAGGAACATGAAAGTGATAATAACATTCCCACCATAAAATTTTTTTCACTTTCTATTTTCCTTCTATTTTTGTATAGCTAGTCTGCTACGAGTTGTATTTATTGATATATTTGAGGAAACTTCTAATAAAATGAGTTATCTTGTGAGATTGTACACTGGACTGATTGTTTTACGAAGTTATGCGAGATCCATCGAGTTGGAATTTGAAGCAAGATCATCAAAAGATGGAGCATGGTGAGAACATGCAGATTATTTCGGTTAGCTTAAATTTTCCTAGCCATCACTTGTTCATGAAGTATTTTAAATTTTAATGTATCCGAATCAAAAGGTTTCCTTATATACCTTTCCCAAGCATTCAAGAAAAATTCATGCAAACTTCTCCACCTTTTTGGAGGTCCTCTAGCTGCTGATCCCTTCGTCATATATACTGTGTTCCCTTGACATGTATTCCATGTTGGTATAAGCTGTTGCTTGAAGTCTTCAATTGTGGAATAAACCTCTAGTTCTGGTTCATGATCAAGACTCATATCCCAGTGATAGTGGAATGGAAAAAGTAATTTAAATATGGATGCACCAATATCTATTCAGGTCATCTTATTATTAATTTATTATTGTTTTTACCAATTGGTCCACATTTCATGGATGAGAATGCATCTTAACTACTAACTACTAAGCATTCATTATGTAATACAATTGTGTCCAATTGGAGAAAAAAAGTTGTCTAATGAACTTGATATAATTAAAAATGTAAATAAATAAAAATAATTAACTTTGTTATTAATTTAGCGACCGATTTAGCGACCAAATTTTTGGTCGTTACAAATTTATTATAATATACAATTCAAATTTAGTGACCGATTTAAATTATTATTTAAATAATTCAATTAATATATTAGCGATCAGATTATATCGATCGCTATTATTTTTAACTTTGTCTCCAATTTAGCGACCGATTTAACGATCGATTTTAATTATTATTTAAATAATTATATTAATATATTAGCGATCGAATATATTGGTCGCTATTTTTTAAAACTTTACCACGGATTTAGCGACTGATTTAGCGACCACTTAATTCGGTCGCTATTTTGGTCTCCAATGAATAAGTGACCAAATTATTTAGCGACCACTTTAGCGATCACCGGATCGGTCGCTATTTAGCGACCAAAATGTAAATCGAGTCGCTAACAACTTAACGACTTGCCCTTTTGCGACCAACCATTTCGGTACGCTAATAGAATAGCGACCGAATTTTGGCCATTAGCGACCGATTTTTTCGGTCGCTAAAAGCGATTTTTCTTGTAGTGTTATACATTTTATTTTATTTTAAGACATGGTTATATAGAACTCAATGATAACTTATTGCATTTAACCCACTGTCCACTCATCAAATTAATTTTTGAAATTAAGAGATTGTGATTTTTATACATGTTATTGTATTTCCATAAATGAAAGTGATGAAATAGTAAACAATGATGAAAGTAAGGACGACGTTAAAAAGAGACAACTAAAGGTAGTAGGTCGCGATGCGATGATAGTTGTAAGAATGAAGACATAGTGAAATAAGAATACATCTACCAATAAAAAAAATAATTTTCTTACTTCAGGTTTGTGTGTATATGTTAAACTAAAGAAAGAAAATAAAAATATAAGCCAAAACGACGTTATTTTACTTTTTTTTTTCTAAAAGAAATAATTCGGGTGACTCCTTGACCAGTCCGATGTCACTAGTTTTTTTGGTTTTTAACTTGTTTATCGGATTTTTGATTGGTCCATTATTTGTCCGATTTTTAAAAGTTTCAGACTATTCTCGAATCAATCGGTTGATTTGGTCGGTCTAGTCCGATTTTGATAACCATGAAAGAACTAGAATGTAAGAACAAAATTACACTTGAATAATCTCACAATGTCCCTTTTTCTTAATATCTTAATATATAATCTAATTATTAATTTAATTAATTTATGAGGGGTAAATTTTCTACTAAATTTTGTCAAGAGACATGAGATAAAAATATATGCACAAGAGGTAAAATAAGAAAGTAGGAATGATTTCTTCGATATATTCTATTTTATTTTATATTAGAAAGATTTGAATTAATTTTGTGGTATCTAGTCATAATAGATGAGTCTAATTATTCACTCTTTGGTAATATTTATTCATGATCATTTGAATACCCATGGTCCAATTTTCAACTACGTAAATATCTTCAAATCTTTATTTCTAGAACCATTTTATTATTCTTTAAGAAAAATTTAATAATAACTTAAATTATATAAATATAAACTAAAAAAATAACTAATGTATAATTAAAGATAAATTATATATATATATATATAACTAGCATAAAACTAAAAATTATATAAATTAATAAATAAAGAGGACCAATTCATAATTAAAGATAATAAAGAGATCAATACATTACTAAAAATAAATCAATAAAAAGAATAAGATTAAAGAAATCTCCCTAAATATTAGAGAATAGAATAAGTAGAATAATGAATGTTTTTTCCTTTATGACCGAGATTTTAATTTGATGTATGAAAATTATGTTATAACTATCTTATTCTTTTCTGTCTATTTCTTTCTCGTTCTCCCTCCTCTCTCTTTCTCTTTAAAATTTTATCACCTGTCCATCTATATGTTGTAAAATTTTTATTTTATTATTTTTTTTGTCATTTGCATTAAATGCTTGTATTTTACAAGCTTTTTTTTTCAAACCATGCTTATCTCTTCGATAAACAATCTTATCTATTTTTTTAATAATAATAACAATAACAATAATAATATTTTATTTTTTGAATATTTTTTTTAAAAAAATTTATAAAATAAATAACTGGGTCTTTTATTATTAATAAAAATAAAATATTTAAATTACCCAAAAATACTATAATATTTAATACATTGTATTTAAAAAAGAATTACATGATAAAATTTGAACTACTTACAAAACATTCATTCTCAAAATTTTTATTATCTAAAATAGATGATGATAATTTTTTTTATTTTCTTTTTTAATTTCCTTATTTCATCTCCTGCGACTTCATTCCAAATAACTTTTATTAGTGTAATTTACTTACATCTTGTTTCATCTTCTTAGCTATAATTTGTACAAATATTGTTTCAAGTGTAAGATTGTTATTTAATTATACTCTATCAAACATTATCACATGAGAAAGATTAGAAATATATTTTCTTAATTGAGACATATGAAAGACATTGTGATAATTAGAAATATGTTTTCCTAATTGAAGCAATGCCTCAATGGGTGTCATACTTATGCTAATATAGAAATTTTTATTGTAAGTAAATTTAATCAATGATAAGTATTGATTTCAACTATCATAATCCTCTAGCACACAAACTCTCAATAAATCTTCCAAAAGACTAGACAATTCTTTTTAATTATCCATCTTGTTTAGGAATGATAAACTCGAACTAAAATGAAATTTAGTCCTTAAGGCTTATATAAACTTTCCCAAAATTAGAAATAAACTTAGATCCCTATCACATACAATATTTGATGAAACTCCGTACAATCTCACAATTTCAATTGTGTAAAATTCAATCAATTTCTACAATCTAATAATATAAGGATCAATGAACTTGGATCTCAATGTAGCAGTTATTATCTTTAATCTAGATTTATACAACAAAACTTTTTGTCCAACCATAAATTATTTTCTCAAAATATTCCTATCATGAAATCTCTCTGTTCTTTCTTTGTAAATTCTAGAATTTTCATAAGCTTCAAGTCTTAATTTTTCTAATTCTTGTAATTGCAATAATTTATACTTATCTTCATCAAAATATAAATTACAAACTTTAATAATTCATTAAGTTTTATATTTTATTTCAACATGTAGATGTCAACCCTAACAAAAAATAATCCTTAAAGAGAAAATTCCCAAAGGTGTATTTTTAGTAGTTTTATGAGCCTAAAGAGCATTACCTAATTTAATACTTTAATTTTTTTTGTTGGATTCAATAATTTTCTTCAAAACTTTTTTACCTTTATTAGATATTTCAATTTGACCCTTTCTTTGTAGATAATAAGTTGTAGATATTTTATGCATAACTTCATATTTTTTTCAATAAAGAAGCAAAATATCTATTACAAAAATGAATTCCTTAATCATTAATAATAGCTCTTATAATCTGAAAGATGTAAAATAAATTAGATTTAATAAAATCTATAACAACTTCGGTATCTTCAGTCTTGGTAGTTTTGACTTCCACCAATTTAGATACATAATTAACAATAAGAAAAATATAATTAAAATTAAAAGATGGAGGAAAACGATCCATAAAGTTTATATCCCATTTATCAAATATTTCATAAAATAATAATGGTTGTTGAGGCATTTGATGCCTATCCTATACTATAACTTGTTTTTCTAACATATTTTACATAATTTACAATATTTTCATGAATTTTTCAATATGGATGGCCAATAAAAACCTACATTAGGAATTTTTCTTGCAGCTCTGGGGACCCAATTGTCCGTCAATAGATGAAGAATGATAAAATTTAAAACAAATAATATCTCATGATCAATAATACATCTTCTGATAACTTTATCATCATAAATTTATGGAAATATTAATAAACCCAAACAAAATATTTAGAATCATGTCTCAATTTATCTTTTTGTGTTTTAGAAATATTCAAAAGATACACAGACGCAACAATATAACTAACAGTATCTACATGCAAAGATCTATAATTTAAATTAGACTCTATCACCAATGTATTATTAATATTATAAAGATGTTTATTAGGAAAATATGACCAATAGAATAATTATCTAAATCTTTTTTCAATACAACTTAAATGATCTACAACCAAATATTGTGTACCACTCTAATATTGAATAATTAAATCAAACTCTTTTAACAAAATTATTCATCAAATTAGTCTAAGTTTAAAATCAAGTTTCTTTCAACAAATATTTAAGAGTAGGATAATCATTATAACCAGTAATTTGAGAATTAAAAAATAATATCTAAATTTATCTAATATAAAAATAATATCTAATAATTATTTTTTCAGTGGTACTATAACTAACTTGTGCAAAATCTAAAGTTATAGAAACATAATAAATAACAAAGAACTTTATTCACTTTTCATCCAAGAGTAACTCCCAAAGAATTAGAAACATCACATATAATTTTAAAAGGTAATACCCAATTAGGAGGTTGAATAATAGGAGTAAAATTTAATGCCTGTTTTAAATAATCAAAGGCTTATTTACATTTTCCATCAAAATTAAATATTATATCATTATACAATAATATAGATAATGGTAGAGCAATTTTACTAAAATTTTTAATAATCTTCTACAAATACCCACATGGCCAAACACCTCTGTAATAGAGGAGGGATAGGAGAACTGAGAAATAACACTTATTTTTAACATGATCTATTAGTTACCATCATGTCATTAGTTAATCTCTCTACTGACTACATCTAACGGTCTTCATCAATGTCTTCATCAATGGATTCCTCACTCAACTGCATATGAGTGTCTTCCTCAACTGCATGTTGATTTTCACTATTGTTCATAAAATCAAAGATACTAAATTTCTATCAAAAAGATTTTGTAATATAGAGTGTAAGTCTAGGTCATTCTTATCAAGGACACATTAAAATATATTCAATTTTTAATATTCTTTCCATAAAAATTAAATTTGTGGGTTTGAAAATGAAAAAAACAAGAATTGTAAAGCAAAATTGAAAACAAAAAGGTAGAAACCCAAAATCAAAAGAAGAAAATAGATCAATCCATGAATTCTCAATCAAACAATTATCTTATCATAGTTCTCTAAAGATTTTAATCAAAGTTTGAATAATTAACTTATTCAATTAATTAATTAAACCGATTAAACGTATTAAACCTCAATATCATTCAATATAATTCATATCTAATTATCAAATCAATATTCAATTGATTTCTAACTTGAATTCTAAAAGCAACATTACAAATTGAAATCTCAATATGCAAAACCGAGATTAGAGAAGATAAGAACAAACTTGAAGTGAGAAACGATCAGTGTAAAACTCAATTCGGTTTTGATCTTGATTCCATGAATTAATCCTCAAAATTTAATTCTCCATGGAAGAAGAACTCTGAACCAATTCGAACCAGAAAAGGAAAAGAATAGGAAGAGTAAAAAATGAAAATAGAGAAGAAGAGAGAAAAGAGATGATGTAAAGACATTTCCTTAATTGGAAAACAAAACAAATGATTTCTATATATGAGTTCTTGATATAAATGTAGCGCACTTTTAATGTATATAAAGGCTCTCAAGTCTGAAGTAAATGTGGGTCTAAGTGTGGGCTCGTTAAGTAGTAAAAAGTTAATATAGTTATACCTTGAATTATTATGAAACCATTTAACTTGTGTTAATTATAATATATTTTTCTCCCAATATAGGATGAATTCGAGAATACCTTGATACAAGAGTAGGAGCATAATTGTCGACAGAATTGGAGTAAATCTAGAAGTAGGAAAAAGATTTTCAGCATGGAAGTCGCTCGAGCGGGATGGATTCTCGCTTGAGCAAATGTTAGTTATTCTTCTCTAGAGTTCACTCGCTCAAGCGAGCGTTTTGTCGTTTGAGCGAAAACAGGCAACTTTCGCTTGAGCGAAAGTTCTCGCTCGAGCAAAAGATGTGAAGCCCAAAAACCCAAATTTTTCCTACAAAAAGAGAAGATGTGTTTTGAGAAAAGAAGCGGTTTTTGGGGAGAAGAGGCACGACTATCGTTAGGGTTTTGTTCAATCTTCATCAATTCTTCACTTCTTCCACATTTGGAGCATTATAATGGCCAACATGAGTGGCTAACTTCACTCTCTTAGGATTTGGTGCACTTCCTTTGAACTCTTTTTTATCATGGTGATATTTTGAGATATTAATCTATGTTTTGATGTTGTTATTCTTATCCGTTGTGCTTTGAAATGATTTATTCTTAATGTTTGGGGTATGATTGGAAAATATATCTTGAACCCTAGATCACGGTAAGAATATTTGTTACGTTAATTGCCAAGAATGTAATGAATGTATCAATTGCTTAACACCCTAAATCTTGTTAGAAAAGTAGTTTTAGATCAAGAGGGGGGTGAATTGATCTTTGAAAAATTTTCGCAATTAGCAGATTATCTATTTGTAAAAATAAGATTTTAGATATGTTCTTGAATCACAAAGCAATCAATCAACAATAAACGCAGCAATAGAATTAAAAGAGGAGAAAGATTTAGAAAGATATCACCGGTGTTTATACTTGGTTCACCCAATACTAGGGCTACGTCCGAGTCTCCGACCAAATTCCAGCTGGGTTCCACTAGATTAAATGTTTTACTGATTACAATCTTACACTTAATCTACCACAAGAACCACAATTCCAGTTCACGCACCTAACCTTTCACCAAGAACCAAATTCCAGTTCTTGACAACCTCTACAACCAAATTCCAATATGAGAGAAACCGAGTGCCCACAATTCTAGGCACCAAACAATACAAAAAGAATGTAAAGAAATGAACAGAAGAAACTAGAATGCTCAAACCAGTTTTATGCAATTCTGCAGTAAGAGTTTCTTCTCCAAAAGAAAGCAATTTGTCTCAAGAAAGAATTTCAAAGAACTTCACAAAAACTGGCGCGAATCTTTCTTGAAAGAGTGCTAAAGTTTGCTTGCTTGTTTGCTAATGATTGATGTTCAATGTATGTTTTAAAATGTTCAAGCCAAACTTGTTTTTATAGAAGATTTTCAAAACTGTTTGGTTTAATCAATCTGTTAAAATAATCTTTTAATCTGTTAAAAGTCTAGTTTTAATCTGTTAAAACTTCTTTTAATCCATTAAAGCGTTCTTGATTATTTAACAGATTTGTTTTAAGCTGATACGACAACGTTTATATCAATTAAAACTCTTTACAAAAAATCTTCTAATTTGATTTAATCGATTGTTTCGTGTTTCAATCGATTAATATACTCGCAAAACTTTATTGTAAAAATTTCCAAGTGATTTTAACTGATAAAAATAAGTTTTAATCGATTAAAACGCTGTGTAGAAATTTTCTAAGTTGTTTTAATCGATTGAAACGTGTTTTAATCGATTGAAAAGCTTCGATCGGTCATAACTCAATTCGATCGAACATATCTGATTTGATCGGTCATAACTCAATTCTGATCGATCATATCTGATTCTGATCAGTCATAATTGCATTCTGATCGATCATCCTAAATGTTAAGTGGATTTAATCGATTAAAACCAAGTTGTATCGATTAAAATACTCGCAAAAACACTTCTCTTAACATTTTAAGTGATTTTAATCGGTTATTTTGAAGCTTTATCGGTTAAAACACTGACGTGAAGGTTTTCAAAACTTTCTTTAATGAAAACAACCTGGTTATTTCAAAATTATATCGGTTAAAAACTTGTTTAAGAAAGCTTTTGTTAAAATACTTTGTTTTTAAGCTGCTAAACGTTTTTAGAGGCATTTTGCAAAATCTTTTAAGTGAAGAAACCTCATGCAGCAGAAAAGATAAAATTGATTATACCTAAGCATAGCTGCGGACACACTAATCCCTCTATTCTTTTATCTAAGTGACTGTTGACTGCTACAAAGTTGACTTTGACTTTATCTTTGACTTCATCAAATCAACCAGATCTTTGTTAGAGTATTTCAATAAGATCTTCATCACTTTCAAATCTAATGCTGGAAAATCTCTTAATTGTGTGAGGAATCAACATTTATTAGGTTTTATTATGAATTTCATGTGTGAGGAATCAACATGGATGATTTGAGTAGGTGACATCAACATTGTTAGGTTAATTGACGTTCTTAAGTGACATCCATTACAAAAGAGGGATAAGGAAGGAAATTAATCCTAAGTACCTTTAATTAATATTTTCTCAACAATTTACAATTCTTTGTCATTTAATTTCAATTCAACTCTTATTGCAAAACCCAATCTGTTTTAATCTACTTAGTAAGCATAAAATTGAGAATTTCCATTGAAACCATTCCTCATGGGATCGACTTTTATTTAATCAAAATACTATACTCGCGATTGATAATTTTGGTACGCTTGCCCATAATTCAACAAGTATTTCGGTGCCATTGTCTAGGAACGGTGTTCTTTGAGAATTCTTGTTTAGCTTATTGAATATTTTATTTTGTTTCTATTTTTGTTTTATTTTTCAGTTTTAGTTTTTGGCTTATGCTAATCTGTGCTTGAGTTATTTATGCGTTTAAGAGGACAGGTATCTTCAGAGCAGCTTAGAATTTAATCCGGAGATTGAAAAAATCGCTCGGAGGAACCGAGGTAGAAGAAGAAAGGAAACTCAAGAACAAGCCACAAGAGAATCTGTTAACTCTTCTTCCACACTTAATTTACTAGACCCAATTATAGAAGATATGGTAGAAGACGTAGCAAATTTGAATCCAAATCCAAATCAAAATCCAGATTCAAATCCACCTAGAAGAACTCTCGTAAACTATGTTATGCGACAAGGTCCAAGACACTTTTCCAGACATTGCCATATTGGATGATCAAACATTGCAGGTGAATCCAGCTTTTTTAAGCTTGATTAGTGCTCATCAATTCACTGGACTCGGATCATGAAGACCCTTACATTCATTTGTCTATTTTTTATGAGTTGATTGGTACCATGGGATTTTGAGCGAGCAAATCTTGAATATGCATATTTGAGATTATTTCTTTTTTCTTTGGCAGGTAGGGCAAATGAGTGGTTGAAGACACATCCTAATCGAGTTTAACTAATTGGAGTAGCGTAGAAGAGAAGTTTCGAACAAATTTTTCCCACCATCCCGCTACATCAAAGTAAAATCCGACATCACTTCTTTCGGACAAGGAGCAGATGAATCTTTTTATGAAGCATGGGAGAAATTTAAATCACTTGTTGAGAAGATGCCCGAATCATGGATTTGAAGACATTGCTCAATTGAATATTTTTTATACTGGCCTCGCGACCTGATACAAAGAGGCTATTAGATGCTACAATAAGAGAATCCATGCTAGATGCAGAAATCGAACATGCCACAAGAATTATTGATGCATTAGCCTTTACAGACTAACATGCCCAACATGATAGACATCCAGTTCAAAAGAAAGGAATGCTGGAGCTTAACACTTCAGATGCTATGTTAGCTCAGAATAAAATTCTGACTAAACAGATGGAAGCATTGACTCAACAAATAGAAAAGTTACCTCAACAAATACATGCTATTCAAGCTTCTCCTGATCAACAATTCATGAAATGCTTCTTGTGTGGAGGTGATCATTCAAATGAACAATGCTCTTATCAAGGAAACATTCAATAAGAAGAAGCTAATTATATGGGTGCCCAAGGTAGTAGTCAAGGTAGACAAGGTAATTTCCCTAATTCCAACAATTATCAGAATAATTTTGCACAAGGATTTGGGTGAAAACAAGGTGTTAGCTCATCTACTAGACAATCTACATTTCAACAACATTCCTATCAGCAACCTCCATATCAATAGCAACAACAACGTTATCCTTCAATGCCTGACAGAATGAGTAAATTGGAGGATACTTTAGAAAATTCATACAAAGCACTATGGCTAATCAGAAAAATACTGAGGCTTCATTCAGAAATTTAGAGACCCAGATGGGTCAACTGGCTAAACAATTATTTGAGCAGCAAGGAGGACAATTTTCAGCTAACACACAAACCAATCCAAAGGAGCAATGTAAGTCAATAACTACAAGGAGTGGTAAGGTTATAGGAGAAGGGATTGGTGACAACCTGGCTATAGAGAAGTAAATCTTACAAGAAAAAGAGGATGAAAAGAAGAAAAATGAGTGTGAAGGAGAAAAAGAGAAAAATAAAAGTGAGAGTGTAGAAAAAGAAAAAAATACTGAAAAAGAAAAAAAAATAGTGAGAAAAAGAGGGAAAAAGATGATAGTCAAATACCACAATTAAAGGATTTATCATATCCTTGTCATCCTTCAAAGACAGATAAAGAAAGATAGTTTGCAAGATTCATGGATATTTTCAAGCATTTACAAATTAATATTCCATTTATGGAAGCTATGGAGCAGATGCCGACTTATGCAAAATTCATGAAAGAGTTGTTAACTAAGAAAAGGAGATTTACTACGAAACGAGTGGAGCTAGAAGCAGGATGCAGCGCTATAATTCAAAAATCATTACCTCAAAAGTCCAAGGATCTTGGTAGTTTCACTATATCAGTCACAATTGGGACATTACAAGTAGGTAAGGCATTACTTGATTTGGGTGCTAGTATAAATCCGATGCCTTTGTCTATGCTTAAAAAAATAGGAGACTTGGAAGTAAAGCCTACAAGAATGACATTGTAGCTAGCTGACATATCTCTAAAATTTCCTTATGGTGTGGCGGAGGACGTTTTGGTCGAGTTGATAAATTTATGTTTCCAGTTGATTTTGTTGTGATGGATATGAAGGAAGACACTGAAGTTCCTCTTATACTAGGAATACCTTTCATGAAGACAACAAAAGTTATTATTGATGTTGATGATGGAAAGTTAAAAGTCGAGTAGATGATGAGGAAGTTAATTTTAATGTGTTTGAAGCAATGAAGCATCCTACGAGATAAACAACATTGTCTTAGGATAGATGTGGTAGATGATATCTTTCAAGCAGCAAGGAAGCAAATAGCTAAAGTAAGCCCACTAGAAAATGCTTTGACAGGTATTAATGATGAATTTGATGAAGAGGAGGAAAAAGAAATTGAGAAATATGTAAAACTTCTTGATTCAGCAAAAGAAGTTACTACAAAAGAACAATCTGAGAAATTGCAGGAAGAACATGAAACTGAGAGTCAAAAGCTGGAATTAAACGTATTACCTCCCCACTTAAAATATGTTTTTCTTGCAGATGGAGGCAGCAAGCCAATGGTGATTAGCAATGCTTTAACAAATCCTGAAGAAGAAAAATTGATCTCAGTTTTGAAAGAAAATGAGAAGGCTATAGGGTGGACGTTATCTTATCTCAAAGGAATCAGTCATTTTTATTGCATGCATAAGATTCACATGGAGAATGATTTCAAGCCTGTTGTACAACCTCAAAGACGTCTTAATCCAACTATGAAAGAGGTAGTAAAGAAAGAAGTATTGAAATTACTTGACGCAGGTATGATCTATCCTATCTCTGATAGTGCTTGGGTTAGCCCGGTTCGAGTGGTCCCGAAAAAGGAGGTATGACTTGTAATTTATAATGATAAAAATGAATTAATACCTACTAGGACTATCACGAGGTTGAAGAATATGTATAGATTATAGAAAATTGAATCGAGGCAACTAGAAAATATAATTTTCCTTTACCTTTTATGGATCAAATGTTAGAAAGGTTAGCAGGACAAACTTTTTATGATTTTCTGGATGGGTATTCGGGGTATAATCGAGATAACAGTAGATCCAGAAGATCAAGAAAAAATTGCTTTTACTTGTCCTTTTGGTGTGTTTGCTTATAGGAAAATGTCATTCGAATTGTGCAATGCCCCAACAACTTTTCAAAGATGCATGCTGGCTATCTTTTCAAATTTGGTGGAACAATGCATAGAAGTTTTCATGGATGATTTATCAGTATTTGGTGCATCATTTGACCAATGTTTGAGGAATTTAAACACTGTACTGAAGTGGTGTGTTGATACCAATTTAGTTTTAAATTGGGAAAAATGTCATTTTATGGTAACTGAAGGCGTGGTGTTAGGCCATAAGATTTATGCAAGAGGGATTGAAGTTGACAAAGCAAAAATAGAGATTATTGAGAAGCTTCCACCACCCACAAATGTGAAGGGCATAAGAAGTTTTTTAGGACATGCTGGATTCTATAGAAGATTTATAAAAGACTTCTCAAAGATTGCAAAGCCACTAAGCAACTTGCTCAATAATGATATTTCTTTTAATTTTGATGTGGAATGTTTGCGAGACTTTTGAATTGTTAAAACAGAAATTAATTTTAGTCCCTGTGATAATTGCGCCTGATTGGAAATTAGACTTTGAATTAATGTGTGATGCAAGTGATTATGCTATAGGAGCAGTTTTAGGCTAAAGAAAATCTAAGATGTTTCATGCTATACATTATGCTAGCAAAGTTTTTAATGCAGCCCAAATTAATTATGCAACTATTGAAAAAGAATTACTAGCTATAGTTTATGCATTGGACAAATTTAGAGCATACTTGATTGGTCCATCTGCTACTGTATATACTGATCATGCAACAATTAAATATTTGTTAACCAAATTAGATTCTAAACCCAGACTAATTAGATGGATTTTGTTATTGCAGGAATTTGATTTGGTAATCAAGGATAAAAAGGGTCTGTGAAAATTTGGTAGGCTGATCATTTGTCCAGATTAGTCAATACCGAGGTGACCAATAATCAATTAGAAGTGCGGGAGGAATTTCCGAGATGAAAAACTGATGATGGTACAAGAAAGACCTTGGTTTGCCGACATGGCAAATTTCAAAGCTGCAAAAGTTGTCCCGGAAGAATATACGTGGCACCAAAAGAAGAAATTATTTAAGGATGCCCATTATTTTGTATGGGATGATCCTTACCTTTTCAATATAGGAAGTGATAACTTGTTGAGAAGGTGTGTGACAAGCGAGGAAGCCAAGAATATTCTATGGCATTGTCATAGTTCTCCTTATGGGGGTCATTTTAATTGAGTTAGAACTGCTACAAAAGTTCTCCAATCTGGATTTTTCTCGGCCTTCCTTATTTAAAGATGCGCACAACTTTGCATAACAATGTATTGATTGTCGGAAAACAGGGAGTATTTCAAGAAGAAATGAGATGCCTTTGAATATCATGTTGGAAGTTGAAATATTTGACTATTGGGGATTTGATTTTGCAGGACCTTTTCCATCATCATTCTCTAAAGAGTACATCTTGGTAGTAGTAGATTATGTGTCAAAGTGGGTGGAAGTAGTAACTACTCGTAAAAGTTGATGCCAAAACTGTGATAAAATTTTTAAAGAAAAATATATTCCGTAGATTTGGCAATCCCGGAGTTTTAATCGGTGATAGAAGATCACATTTCCGCAATATTCAACTTCAGAAATGTTTAGAGTATTATGGGGTTAGATATAAAGTTGCATCACCTTATCATCCACAAATTAATGGGCAGGCAGAAGTTTCAAACAACGAAATCAAAAGAATATTAGAAAAGATTGTTTCATCTTCAAAAAAGGATTGGTCAATAAAGTTAGATGATACGCTTTGGGCTTATAAGACTCGCATATAAAGTTCCTACTCGGGTTATTCCCTTTTCAACTTGTCTATGGTAAGTCATGTCATCTTCCAGTGGAAATGGAGCATAAAGCATATTAGGCTTTAAAATTTTGACCCAAAAGCTTCACAGAGAGCAAAGAAAAATTAAAATGCATGAATTAGAAGAAATGAGACTTAATGCATATGAATCATCCAAGTTATACAAGGAGAAAGTTAAGGCATATCATGATAAGAAGATTTTGAAAAGAAATTTGTTAGAATCGCGCAGCTGAATGTTTGCGTATCCTGGACAAAAACCAAGAGGGGGGGTGAATTGGTTTCTTAATAAAAATTAGAATTTTAAAAATTTTCCCAAATTTCACCGATTAAAATGTCTGTGTAAAGTAAATAGAGCAAGGATAGAGTCTTACACAGATGATTTATACTGGTTCGGATCAAAAGACCTTACGTCCAGTTGCTAATCACTCAAACGAGGATTAACGCTGTCACTATAATCACAGCTTTACAAACGAGATAACAATTGAAAAGATAAGGTAACGAAAACAACTCTCTTGAGTCACACAAGAGATGAAGAACAAATTTCCCTAGAGACGGCGACAACACACAATCCACCAAGAAAACCCACTTAGTGATTCTTATCGCTTCTAGTCCACACTAGGTTCCAAAAGCTCCTTTTTCCTCCAACAAACGAGTTCTCTGCAGTCACAATTCTCAACTTTTGTTTGAAAAAGTTTGTTCAAATTGCGAGATAGCCTTAGAGAACCTTAAGTAGACGGATTAGGGTTTGGGAATTGGGAATTTTGAAACCTGGTTAATTGGGACTAGGGTTTTCGAAACTTGGTCCAATTTTGAAATTCAAAACACATATCTGATCGAAATAATCAATTATCTTGAGTGTTAATCGATTATACAGAGCCAAATTCACCTGGAACCCAAAACCACGCAGTTTAATCGATTAATTGGGGAATTAATCGATTAACGAAGGGCTTTAATCGATTATTCCGGAGAGCCGATACAGAAAATGGTTTTTCTCTTCGTAATAATCGATTATCCTGCCATTTAATCGATTAATCCAAGTATGTTTTTGATAAAAATGAGTTTTTGAAGCTTTTAAAGAGTAGACTATTTGTTGGCTATCTTAGACTCTAATATTACAAACTCAAAATCATCAAAATAGAGTTATTACATAACATTACAAGTCTTCAAATCTTTAAGTCCTTTGTTCCTGAATCATCATCAAAATCTACAGGCTTCATATCCATGTATGTTCAACATTCATATCCTTGTATGTTTCAACAATCTCACCCTTTTTTATGATGATCAAAATTTTCCTTTAAAGCCCTGTGTAATAACCTGTTTTATCTCGCCACACTAACAAAAACATTAAACATACCAGATAATATTTAAATTTAATAAACATAAGAGGCTTTAAATAAATTTCTCCCCTATTTTGATTATGATCAAAAAATTGAAAGATCCCCCTCAATAGGTGCATAATTTATAAATAACTCCCCCTCAAACAAAGCAAAAATACAAATTTTATTTCATAAAGAAACGTCATTACAAACAAAGAGATATGTGGAAGAGATTAAAACTCCTCACTTGCATCGCTATTGAACTGAGCATCAAACCTATCCTCTAGGTTACAGACCCTATCATCTATATCATAGATACGACGAATGATTTCCTCATGCCGTACTTTAGAGAGGGTGAAAAATGCCTGCATTCTCTGATTCATATCAAACAACATCTCTTCCATAGATTGACGGGATGCAGGAGGGGCAAAAGATGTTCCAGCATTATGAATATGTTCAGAGGGAAACTCAGCAGCAGGAGGCATCTCTTCGTCAGAATCTTCAGCATTTTCAACCATGTTGGGAATGTTGTCTTTGTGAACATAAATATTATTGACACGCACCATTTGAAGTTGAGTTAGCGTGTGTAGACCCCTAATTTTGCCCGGCCTCTCAATAAATGCTAAAGAGACTTCCTATAACAAGATAAAGCTTGCCCCGCATCTCAATAAAGGCCAAGAAGACTTCCTATATGAAGATAAAACTTCAATGGATGTCTATTGGCATCAATCGACGTCCGAATAAAGAAAGGAAAGCTTCCTGGTGGTCCCGGAACACAAAATCTGGCAAAAACAGCTTGAGATGGCCGTCCCAAAAGTTGGGACGACCGTCCCACATGTCCGGACGGCCGTCCCAACTTCCGGATGGCCGTCCCAACTGCTTTTGAAGCTTGGGATGGCCGTCCCGACATCTCCAGATGCTCATCCTTGATTTCCAAGCTCCAGACAGCCGTCCCAAGCTGCCAGGCTGCGAAAACTAGAAATAGGAGGCTCATTTGCCACTTTTTCACACCCCAGACAACTCCAAACACTTGTCTTCTCTCCCTACTTCGAATGAACTCTCCGATTGCCTTAAAAAGGTAACAATCGGTTAAGGAATTGTATTCCAACATTCGATTCTTCTTTAAAATTTAGTTGAGTCGATATTGTATTCGGGGAGGAGAGTCTTTGTAGAGCGGGGGATTTCCAAAACACATCCTCACAGTTAAAGATTTGCAATACAAAGCTTGCTACAGAGGTTCTTTTCAATTCTCTTCTCTTTTATTGCTTTATTTATTGCTTTATGTATGCAATATAAAATAAAATCATGTAGATAGCCATTTTTGAATATGGTATAAATAAAATAGGGTAATAGTGTAATTCTCATAATCTTTGCTTAATGAATTAATCCGTCATAGGGAACTCGAAAGGGGCGTTGTGGGGTGCTAACACCTTCCCCACACGTAACTAACTCCCTTATCTAACTCTGGTTATAATGGTCAAGTTTGGTTTTATTAAAATCAACACCTTTTTATCCTTTTCCAATGTTTATGGTCAAAACATTGGTGGCGACTCCATAAGAACCCCTTTTCGAAAACCTTGCTTTTATTAGAGGATAGTTCAGCTTGTTGAGCACCTCGAAGCAATGAACACATTTAAAAATAAAAACGCGAGTCTAAACCATCTTTTCGCGACCGCTCGCATAAACGTTCGAGATGTCCCTAGACGTCGGAACGGACGGCTGGTGACAAATGGTGACTCCACTGGGGAAGCTAGAGAGTTGATCCCATTTAGTGACTGGATAAAATTCAAACTACGTAAAGATTTGAAATTACGCCTTTACCCTCTTCCGTATGTTTTATTGTATGGCTTTAAT
>OY731401.1:9478273-9530331 GCA_963425845.1 Sphenostylis stenocarpa
TGTAGAAAGTGTGACTTTCCACATCGGTTCCTTACAACCGATGTAGAAAGTCTAATATTTTTATTTATTTATATCTTTTTATTTATTCATAACCACTCTCCAATTACCCTATCTATTGATAGGTAGGTCTCTTCTCCCTTTTATATTATATTTTTATTATTTATTATATTATTTATATTTTTTAAGAATTTGAATTATTATTCGATTAAGAGAATTGTCACTTGGCAAGATTCGAACCCAGTACCTTAGAGTCGAAGGCCGATACTCCAACCACTAAGCTACTAGGATTTTCCGATAATAACTTATACATAAATTATATTTATATACAAATAAAAATGTATATCTATGTAAATATATAAATATAAAATATATAAATACAAATACAAATATATTTATATATTTATATGTTGGATGTGAGGGCGCGCTCGAGGATGAAAGTGTGTGTCGAGTGAATTTTCAAAATTTGATATCAAATTTGTGAGCGAGTCTCTTTATATGGATTATAACTTAATGACAAAATATAATCTTTATAATTTATTTATATAATGATATAAAATAATTTTTTCTTTATTTTATATCATTATATAAATTAATTATAAAGATTATATTCTATACTAATATAAATAAATTATAAAGATTTTATTCTATTATTAAATTACAAATTCATATAAAGAGACTCGCTCACAAATTTAACATCAAATTTTGAAAACCCACTTGTCACACACTTTCACTTTCGAGCGCGCTCTCACATCCAACATATAAATATATAAATATATTTGTATTTGTATTTATATATTTTATATTTATATATTTACATGGATATACATTTTTATTTGTATATAAATATAATTTATGTATAAGTTATTATCGAAAATCCTAGTAGCTAGTGGTTGGAGTATCCGCTTCGACTCTAAGGTACTGGGTTCGAATCTTGTCGATGACAATTCTCTTATAAAAAGACTTTCTACATCGGTTCATCGTGAAGCCGATGTAGAAAGTCTTGAATTCACTTTCTACATCGGTTCTCAAAAACCGATGTTAAAAGTGATTTCGTACTAGTGACCCGTCGCTTGAGCGAGAATTGACCTCGAGATTACCCATTTGTTACAGGTCTCCTCGCTCAAGCGAAATGTTTCTTCGCTTGAGCGAGAGAGAAATAATCGATCATAATTTTGTATATTTGATTATTTTAAAATTATGATGTATATTTGATTATTTTAAAATTATGATCGATTAGTTCAAATTATAATCGATTATATATTTCTTCGCTCAAGCGATGAATGTCTCACTTGAGCGGGAATTGACCACGGTCCAACGCAGTTACCCAATCAATTCTCGCTTGAGCGAAGTAACCCATCGCTTGAGCGAGAATTGACCACAGACTAAACGTCTAATGCAGTTAGCCACATAACACAACTTGGATCTCCACATATTTCAATCACTTCTCGCTCAAGCGAAAATACCCGTCGCTTGAGCGAGAATTGACCCGAGATTACCCATTTGTTACATGTCTCCTCGCTCAAGCGAAGGGTTTCTTCGCTTGAGCGAGAGTTGATCTTGCGCGAAATAATCGATCATAATATAAAATAATTGATTATTTTAATATGTGAACAGTAAAGAGTGCTAGTTGTGTAAATAATGTTCCGAGATGTACTATCTTGGAAAATATTTTTAAAAATAGTATTATTTATGAAAAAAAGTCACAAAAGAAACCTGTGAACTTTATTAAGAAAATCATTTTTATCGGGATTGAGATTAGGGTTAGGTTTCATTATTTGTATATATATAAAAAAAGAGAAGTTTTTTTGTCCGCGGCAACCATGATAATTGCAATAGAAACCCTACCAATATCAACCCAGTCTCAAAAATTCAAACACCACCATATATTCCTTTGAATAGATTAAATCCTGCCAACATCAGTATTTTTATTTTCTCACCAAGTATGTGATGGATGCTCTAAAGATGCTTGATTGTGATGAGAAATTCTACATTTATACGCCGTTGTTTTTAATAAACCTTGATGAGATATATTCACTTATGTATCTCATATATATATATATATATATATATATATATATATATATATATATATATATATATATATATATATATATATATATATCACTGTTAATTTTTGATATGATACTATTTTAGTAATCTATTTCTGAATCTTATACTTCTCTTCAACCTTTATTAACCTTCATTTTGTATTATGTCTTGGAGAATATTATAAATTTATACAAATTCAACTCACCTAAATTATTGTGTAAAGTTTTCGTTTGACTATTTTAGAATAATCTGTAGAATTTGTGAAGAATTCAGGGGCAAAGATGATTTGTTTTCAGCATGGTCTTTGTCTACTTGGAGGTTAAAGTATAAATCTACTCTTCATGATTTCCATTTGAAGAGGTGGTGAGACCAAAGCAAGCTCAAAATGAATTTGTTTTGAATATGATTTTGTATCATTCAAATTTTTATGTTCATTAAACGTCATGATATATGTTCGTTTTTGAAAGACTATAAAGGGTGATTTAATAAAACACTAGATGACATTTTTATTAACCAGGGCATGATCTATGAGGTTGGGGTTTCAATTTTCCAGCTCATGATATTTATTAAAAATGAATATTTTCAATCAGGAAAAAGTAACAAATTCTTTTATAAAATTTTCATAAAAATCTAATTGGTCTTCAGTTTGTATTTGCATAAAAAAAATCTGAAATAAAATGATTTCATTCGATCATATTTAATTTTATAACTCTTAAAATCCAACATTTCTTGTAAATTGCTTGAAAATGGAGCAACTAACTTAGTTTGTTATTTTTTTTTAAATTGTATTGATAAATAGAAAGATAGACATGGAAGACTGCTATTAAAGGTTTTCATGGTGACACAGGTGATTGTAGATGCTTATGAATCATCATTGTACATAATCTTAATATTATGTAGATGATTGATACATGTATGCAACCTTAAATACCTGTCGAAGTATACTTCCTTTAAAGTACGTATCTTTACGAAAATTTGATAAAATTAACAAATTAATGGATAGTTATTCCACCAGTTAGGACCAAAAATATTGATTCAAAAGTTATAATTTTGAATGAAATAACTTTGACTCAACATTTTGTACGTAAATGGGATGATCTTTAAAATGATATTCTAGATTTCAGTAACAAAGATGATTTATTTTCAAGTTGATCTTTTTTTTTTTTCCAAGTACAAGTATTTCGTTCTAAATATAATTGGATGCATCAACTCATAATAAGAAGGTTATGAAATTAATCAGGTATCCAATTATAATTATAAAATAACATTTGAATTTTTCATAGGTTTTCATTTATTTAATGGAGTATATAAAATATGTATGTTTTAGCAGATTTCGTATACTCAGCATGGTAAAAAGTACGATGTTGTCTTTCACGTTGATATATACAACTTGATATAAAAGCTGTTATATAATTTTTATACCATCTTATTTGATTAATTACATTTCTTTCGTTCATTAACAAATGTGAATTACTGTAAATTAACCTGGATTGGACAAACTTCAATGACAGAATATTATGTAGTTGGATTCATGCTTGCTCTCTAGAAGTTTCTTAATGGGCCTAACAACATGTAATCGAAGAGGAATCGTGACAAAGTAGCAAGATATCATTATCTGTCATTAACCTTTGTCGGCTAAAAACTCTTTGTTGATATCTTCATCTTGGAATTGATCATACCTCGCTGTAGTGAAAGGAGGATTATTATGATCAATCTTTTGGAGGTTATCACTGAAAAAGATGTCAGTGAATGACTCAATATCCAGAAACAAGTGATGTTTAGCTGGATAATATTCCCCTTTTATGTTGTAGGGGTGTGTTGAGAATACTTCAATGAAATACTCTCTGTTGTAAACATTTAGAAAGAACGCATTTATCCAGTAATTTATCTTAGTACCGAAAAATGGTTCTATCATTGAGTTTCTGTAGATAATTATCCTTTTCATGAATCCTAAAAAGAATAAATCTTCAGTTAATTGTTTACTAATCCAAGCAGGATCGCATTCCACCAAATAAGGGTTTATTCCGATGTTGTACTGATCGGAAGATGAGGGTGCCAAATCATCTTGATATTGGACTATCCTCAGGTATTGGCGGAGTGTAGAATCTACTGGTAATTGGAATAACCAGTTTTGTAGTGCTCCAAGTTCTACTAATAAAGCAACAAAAGCATCACTACAAGAAAAATCGAAATTTCTGACGGACAAAATCCGTCGGTAAGTAATAAAATCCGTCGGTAAATAGATATTACCGACGGATTATCGACGGACCTAAATCCGTCGGTAATAGCGTTGTCGGTAAATTTTACCGACGGATTTTGCTAGTCCGTCGGTAAATGTCATGGGTATTCTACAGACGAATATCCGTCGGTAAATACCCATGACATTCTACAGACGGAATAGCAAATCGTGTGTCATAAATACTTACCGACGGATATTCCGTCGGTAATTACCAATTATGCGCAAAACTTACCAACGGATAATTCGTCGGTAAATCCGTCGATAAAACCGAGCTCTAGTTCCAGAGCATGTTATATTTTTTCATCCCATATAACCTGGAAAATAATATTCAATCCAGATCCAATTCAACAATATTCAATCCAAGTCCAATTCAATAATATATTAAACAATTCAATTAAACATAAATCTAACTCACGTTAATCATAAGTAAATTCAAATGTGTTGTAATTTATGCATAATGAAACATAATGTATAATCCTAAAAAGAGGATCAACATACAAATAGAATTGAAATATTATTCTATAGATGTTTGTATAACATTTAATAATGAGAGTAATCGGGAGAATGATGTTCTGGTATGTTGTCCTGTGGTGGGTTATCTTGTTGCTCTTCATTCGAGTTGTTGTTGGGGTTGTTGTTCATCATGTGTTTCACTATGTTGACGCTATTGAACAACGAGATTGTGTAGTGGGGGTAGAAGATGACCGACAAGGGATTGAAACTCTCGAATTGGTGCTCTAGTCGTTCATTATGCTCCCTTGTTCGACGTATTTCTTCTTCTTGTACGGATAATCGTTGTCTCAATTGATTAATCTCTTCTAAGTCAAGCGAGGAAGCTGGATGCTTGAATTTGATTCTTCAAGCTATCCGAACCACTCTGATAGCCATCGGCAAGTTGTCCAGCCCCATACAATCTTCCTTTATTCTTACCTCCAGCTGTATCCACCCAACAACGGGACCTTATAACTTCATCATGTGCGAGAATCGGCAGGAGTAGACTCGGGTTCGCCACCACAAGATCCAGTAGATGACCTAGCTTGTGAAAGTCTAGTTTCAAATTCCTCCTATTAGTAGAAACAAATCAATTATTAACATGATTATTAACTTTACATAATATACAAAATTTAACATGAAGGTTCTCACGTGTGTCTTCCTAGATCTTTCATCAACAAAATGACCAGTCTTCCTCCTAATATGAGTTCTGTTGGAAGATCTCATCAATAAAAACTGATCTTCCAAGCTCCTTTGCCTACATTACATAAACAATTTGAGATATAAAACCCAATAAATATTGAATAAATCGTAAATGTATGATATAAAGACTTACCATACGTATGGCATGCTCATGTGTGCTGATAGAGCCACCTATGTGAAGGCTCCCACCCTTTTCTGATGCCCTATTTTTTTGGGCTTGTGCAGATTTGGACCGATACATTGGTGAGTTCCAATGTGCTAGCAAACTGCTCCAAACGTGATCTCCAATCCAGTCTGGTCTTTGACCAGCAATTCTTGCATCCCTAAACATCTCACTAAGTCTGTGAGATGCTTTGGAATGAAAATTCTTCTTTATTTGATGTTCATGCTCTGGTCTCCACTAAACCTTCATCTATAAAAGTATAAATTGTTATACACATTATAGAAAATTGACTACAAAACATATATTCAATAATTATAAATATATACATTAATGGAAATCAATAGTAACATTAATAATTAAGTATGTACACAAGATTAAGTTACCTTAAAACGTTGAAAAAATGACTCCTTATCACTATTAGGTATCACTCCCCATGTGGCCCAAGGTTGAAGAAATTGTTGTTTAATACTCTTTGTTATAGCTTGTGATGCAACTCTAGACGGAAGAAACCTAATTACAAATAAAAATTAATACAAGTTACATATGTCTTGAAAATGACTAAAACTTATTTATAATAAATAAATTGGAGAATTTAAATTAAATATTACCCTCGACCATAAGGTTCAATCATCGGTCGATCATGTATAGCAGGAACATCTTCTTCAACCTCTGACTCAACATCTACAGTAGGTGAGTGACCTTGAGAGGAGGAAGGTCCTGAGCCCACAATAGGAGATGGAGAAGGGGTGGATGAGAGGAGGTGGGTGCCACCACAGCTGGAGAGGAGGAAGGTGTTGACGCCACAACAGGGAATGAAGATGGAGAAGGAGTGGCTGCCACAAGCTGGAGAGGAGGCGGGTGCCACAAGCTGGAGAAGGGGTAGGTCCTACAACGAGAGGATGGCGATGGTATGGGTGCAACGGGTGTGGATGATATAGGTGTAATGGATGGTGTAGGTGTAGTGGATGGTCTAGGTGTAGTGCATGTAGAAGGTATATCTGTGGAAACCACTTTCAAAACGTAACGTGGTCTCTTTTTCTTTGATATCGCCTTCCCCTTCCCTTTATCACTACCAGAGGGTGGGGGTCGAGGTGGGTCAGAACCTCCTGTGGACATATCTCTACATAAAAAAATAAGATTATGAATAACTTATGATGTAAAAACTCATATAAATTAAGGGACACTCAATTAATAACATAATTCATAACAAATACGGGTACAATATGTTTTTTTTACAAAATCAAAACATTTATGTTTCTAATTTTCTTGAAACATTAGGCTTCATCCTCATCATCGTCATCCTCATCGTCATCGTCATCCTCTTCTTCTTCCTCATCCTCTTCCTCTTCCTCTTCCTCTTCCTCTTCCTCTTCCTCTTCCTCTTCTTCTTCTTCTTCCTCTTCCTCTTCCTCTTCCTCTTCCAATTCTTCAGGATTAGCTTCATAGTCATGTAATCCAAATATGCTTTCCACTTCAATGACTTCATTGCCATGTAACATTTCATCTACTTGGTAAGGGGCATCCTCTTCCACACCATCAGAATCAATACGACCTCTTGGTTTTGTTTTGATTGCAACACACCAACCACGCTTGTCTATTCGAAATGATGGATATGGAACATAATACACTTGTCTTACATTATGTGCAAGGATAAATGGATCAAATGGTTCATATCTTAAACCCATTCGAATATCTACAATATTATATTTAGGATCCACTTTTGTACCTCTTCTTGATGGATCAAACCATTCACAATAAAAAACCACAACTTTTTTGGGAGAATTTGAAGTATTGTACTCCAACTCATATATTTTCATAATTACTCCATAAAAATCATCTTCACCACTTTCTGTCAAACCCTTAACATAAACACCGCTGTTTATTGTCTTTTTTCCCTTGCTCCATGCATTTGTATGAAATTTGTATCCATTCACAAAATATGTGTGCCATTCTTTAACGCATCGCATTGGGTGATTGGATAAATCCCTTAGGTCTTCATTCTTCACACTAAATGGCTCATTATGGATCTACAAATATAAAATGAACCAAATGTTACATTAATACCTATATACCATATTTAAAAGAGAATGGTAACATACATACTTGTTGCCTAAACCATGTAGGAAATTCTGCATGAATCCTAGCAGATGCTTCTGATTCACTTATTTGCTCTGATTGCAAGAATGAGCTGTCCAAATAGAAAATGCTAAAAGGTTACTTTAAGAATGTGACAAAGAATTTAATAATGAAATTGAAAAGATATGTGTTTTGAATGTACTCAAGGTACGGTTTAACTTCTTGACAATTGATTAATACATGAACATGAGCTGACTTGAATTCAGCATCAGTTAACCAATGAGTCAACTCCCGCCCAGATGGACGACCAACTTGTCGGAATACTGATAACACTGACAATTGTGTTTGACTTTGGAAATATATTTCATTTCTAGGTTGTCGTGGTGACAACATGAAGTTATTGAAATAATGAGAACAAAAATATGTCGTCTCACGATGCAAGTAAGCTGCACAAATTGATCCTTCAACTTTAGCCTTATTTTTTACCGATCGTTTAGACTCCCCCATGAATCTATACAATTTAAGAAGCAAGATTATGATTGATCAAACTAATCAAAATAACATATAAAACACATATAGGACAATCATTTCATCACCTTTCAAATGGATACATCCACCTATATTGCACTAGTCCACCGAGCCAAGCTTCATATGGAAGATGAATAGGGAGATGTTCCATTGAATCAAAGAATGCAGGAGGAAATATTCTCTCCAACTTGCAAAGAATGATTGGAATATTTTCTTCCATCCTAATAAGCATTTCCCTCTTTAACATTGTAGAACACAAATCTTTGAAGAAATGACTAATTTCAATAAGAGGATTCAAAATATGTACTGGTAACGCACTAAATGCAATAGGAAGTAAACATTCCATGAATACATGACAATCATGACTTTTCATGCCATGAATCCTCCCCTTTTCGACATCGAGCACATCTTGCCAAGTTGGAAGAATAACCATCGGGCATCCTAAGTTCTTTTAACCAATGACAAACTACCTTTTCTTGTTCAATAGTATACGTGTAATTTACTTTAGGCTTTAACATTTTGCCGTTAGCTTGTGCCTTTAACTCCAAGTCTGGATGCTTACAATACAAAGCAATATCCTTCCTCGCCTTCTCATTATCTTTTGTCTTTCCTTTTACATTCATCACAGTGTTGAATATGTTATCAAAAAAATTCTTCTCTATATGCATTACATCAAGATTGTGTCTCAACAAATTATCTTTCCAATACGGGAGATCCCAAAATATGCTTCGTTTTGTCCAATTATGCCACTCTCTGTATCCTTCTATCCTTGTGATACCACACTCAATTACTTTTGGTAAATCTTTTACTCTTCTCCAAACTTGTGTAGGTGTTAGTCGAGGAGGTGACCCTTCTACTTCAACTTCTCCCTTTCGAAAGGCTTGCATATTTCTTCTAAATGGATGATCATTTGGTAAGAACCTTCGATGCGAATCAAACCAACAACTTTTACGACCATAATTTAATGTAAATGATTTTTTATGCTCCATGCAATGTGGGCAAGCCAATCTACCATGAGTGCCCCAACCAGATAACATCCCATAAGCAGGAAAATCATTAATTGTCCACATTAAAACTGCCCTCATCATAAAATTTTGTTTCTTTGAAATATCATATGTGAGAACACCATTCCACAATTTTTTCAAATCATCAATTAAAGGCTCTAAGTAAACATCAATAGAGGCCTTCGGATTGGATGGACCCGGAATTAGGCAAGTTAGAAACATGTATGGCTTGATCATGCACATTTCAGGAGGAAGATTGTATGGAGTAACAATGATAGGCCAACAAGAATAAGGTGAAGATGAAGCCTGAATATATGGATTAAATCCATCAGAACATAACCCAAGTCTGACATTGCGTGGATCAGCAGCAAAAGTTGGATGTTTTCGATCAAAGTGTTTCCAAGCTTCACCATCTGATGGATGGCGTAATACATCGGAAGTTTTATTGTCATGGTGCCAAGTGATTTGCCCAGCAGTTTGCATTGATGCAAATATTCTTTGTAATCTAGGAATTATAGGAGAGTAAAACATTAACTTTACTGGAACTGGCTTTTTATGGGTTGTTCCACAACTTTTCTCATGATATCTTGGCTTTTGACAAAATTTACATTGAAGTAATGTAGCATCTTTTTGCCATTGTCATTGTCATAAAAAAGCATACACCCATTCACACAACAATCAATCTTCTTCACTTCTAATCCCAACTTTGATACTAATCTCTTGGCATCGTAATAAGTTTTTGGTAAATTGTCTTTTATAGGTGTGACATCCAACAACATGCGTGTCATAAAGTCTAAGCATTGATCAGGAATATTCCAATTTGACTTGCACGCTAAAAGTCAAACACATATTGATAATTTTGAATCTGTTGCCCCCTCAAATAATGGTTGATTTGTCTTTGCCAACAAATTATAAAACCTTTGAATTGCTTCATTTGGTGACTCTTCTATGTTAAGACAATTGGGTCCTTCAAATGATTGATGTTGCCAGAGAGAATTGTACATCATCTCTTGCATTGACATAAATTGGTCTTGTTCAGTCATGTGTGCATCAATACATGAACCGCTAACACAATTATCATCAACATTATTTTCAACTTCAGGCACACGTTCTCCGTGATCTGTCCAAATCCAATAATTTGGTTTGAACCCTTGCTTGTAAAGGTGAACTTTGATCATTTCATCCTTCAAAATTCTTGTACAATCGCATTTGGTGCATGGACATCGAATTCCCCCATCACGTTCGTAATACTCATATTGTCGAGCAAATCTAACAAACTCTTCAACCCCTATAACAAAAGACTCTTTCAAACCTCTTCTACCACTATAACATCTATCATACATCCAACCACGACGGAAAGAAATACCATCCATGTTCTGTAATATTGAAAAGAATAAGATCAATTGAATGAATTGTGCGAAAGAAATTGACCATTGGATTTTGATTAAACTATGCTCCAAGTAAATCGAACATTGATTAAACATTAGATTCAACATAATAATACTAAGCTACTTTTATATTGTCAAATCCAATTTAACATTGGACTTTCAAGCAATTAGGCTTGAATAAAAAAGGAATCAGTGTACTAAAACATATTTGCAAATATATAAAAGGAAGAATCAACCAGGTTAAATCAAGAAATGTCAATATTCATGAACTCAACTCAGCTCAAGCACAAATAAATCCCCTTTCAAAATCAGTATGGATAGTCCTCGCAGCTTGAGGAGCCTTTGTTTGGCGTTTGATTTTCCAACACTTAACCTGCAAGAAGTATCGTGTACCAAAAACAATTATTAATATTGAAAGACAACACATGTTGTGATATTAGATATGGAAAAACTATTGGTAAAATTGTTCAAGAGAATTGTTGTAGACATGCATGTGACGATATATAGTATTGTTGCTTATTGGGGAAAGGGTTACTAACTCCATTACCAGCTCAAAATACAACTTATTAAACGCTCTGCACTTTTGATGTGGTTTTGTTTACATTCCTTACCTTAAAGATGACCCTTGTTTACATAACTATGTTAATTGGTATGAGGTATTTGCTACCAGTTTTATTGTTGATTAATCTTCATAAAAAATACATAACTAAACACCATCACTGAACCCTTCTCTCACTCTCTCACTCGCATATACTTTTCTACATTGTGCAATCTTGAGATTTATTTGAAGGAAACAAGTTTTCTATAATGAGTAAAACAACATCTTCATTTGTTTTAGAGTATTTTTTTCCATTATTTAAAAGCATTTTACACTCTGTATTAGAAATTGCCATTACACTTCTTCGAATGGCAGATGAGAAGCAAAACCCTACAATGCTAAATCAGAATAAGGTACAAACATAAAGCAAAAATAAACCCAGAATACGGATCCTGACCTCGACTTCAACCTCGACAAGGGACTGGCTGCTGCTTCGATCCGTGGTGAGTGGATGGGTAGGGAGGCGATTCACGGTTAGCGGTGGAGGCGACCCAAGCTAGGGATTGCCTGACGGAGATGGGGGTCTTAGAGTGATTTTCAGTGAAGGTGGGGCGAGAGTAAGTGAGGTTGGTGAAGGAGAAGAATTGAAGGAGATGATGAGAGGTGGGAGGTGACGCCGCGAGTCACTAGTAATATGTCTAACTTTTAAGAGCGGTTAACAATTGAACCTCTCTTAAAGGTTAACATATAATAGCGGTTCCCGTTTAACCACTCTTAAAAGTAACATATAATAGTGCTTCCACTTTAACCACTCTTAAAAGTGAACCTATGATAGCGGTTCCACGTTAACCGCTATCTAAAATCTCGATAATTTGAAAATATAATCGATTATTTGAAAATATAATTGATCATAACGGAGTATTTAAAATAGCGGTTAAAGTGGAACCGCTATTATAAGTCACTTTTAAGAGCGGTTAAACTTGAACCGCTATTACATGTTCCCTTTTAAGAGCAGTTCAAATGTTAACCGCTCTTAAAAGTGACACATATATATTAAATTAAAATAAAAGAAATTATTTATCAATTATATATTATAAAAATTATAATTATATAATTAAAAAAATCATATTTATAATTATAACTTTAAAAAAAATTATAACTATAAAATTAATGTTAAATAAATTATATATTATATAAATTATAATTATATATAGATATATTACTTAAATTAAAATCTTTAAATTAATTATATATATATATATATTTTTTTTTTTGCATAAATTAGAATAATAATTATCAACTTGAAAATAATTTATATTTAATATATATATGTATATAAATTTAAATAAGTTATATTTTGGAGGTCGCCTCGAGGGAATCACTTCCTCCTAATTTACCGATCGGATATATCCGTTGGTAAAACCAAATCTCGATAATTTGAAAATATAATCGATTATTTGAAAATATAATCGATCATAACGAAGTATTTAAAATAGCGGTTAAAGTGGAATCACTATTATATGTCACTTGTAAGAGCGGTTAAACTGGAATCTGTTGTTACATGTTCCCTTTTAAGAATGGTTCAAATGTTAACCGCTCTTAAAAGTGACACATATATATTAAATTAAAATAAAAAAAATTATTTATCAATTATATATTATAAAAATTATAATTATATAATTAAAAAAATCATATTTATAATTATAACTTTTAAAAAAAATTATAACTATAAAATTAATGTTAAATAAATTATATATTATATAAATTATAATTATATATAGATATATTACTTAAATTAAAATCTTTAAATTAATTATATATATATATATTTTGCATAAATTAGAATAATAATTATCAACTTGAAAATAATTTATATTTAATATATATATGTATATAAATTTAAATAAGTTATATTTTGGAGGTCGCCTCGAGGGAATCACTTCCTCCTAATTTACCGACGGATATATCCGTCGGTAAAACCAAATCTCGATAATTTGAAAATATAATCGATTATTTGAAAATATAATCGATCATAACGGAGTATTTAAAATAGCGGTTAAAGTGGAACCACTATTATATGTCACTTGTAAGAGCGGTTAAACTGGAACCATTGTTACATGTTCCCTTTTAAGAGTGGTTCAAATGTTAACCGCTCTTAAAAGTGACACATATATATTAAATTAAAATAAAAAAAATTATTTATCAATTATATATTATAAAAAGTATAATTATATAATTAAAAAAATCATATTTATAATTATAACTTTTAAAAAAATTATAACTATAAAATTAATGTTAAATAAATTATATATTATATAAATTATAATTATATATAGATATATTACTTAAATTAAAATCTTTAAATTATATATATATATATATATATATATATATTTTGCATAAATTAGAATAATAATTATCAACTTGAAAATAATTTATATTTAATATATATATATATATATATAAATTTAAATAAGTTATATTTTGGAGGTCGCTTAGAGGAATTTACCGACGGATATATCCGTTCGGTAAAACCAAATCTCGATAATTTGAAAATATAATCGATTATTTGAAAATAAAATCGATCATAACTGAGTATTTAAAATATCGGTTAAAGTGGAACCAGTATTATATGTCACTTGTAAGAGCGGTTAAATTGGAACCGCTATTACATGTTCCCTTTTAAGAGCGGTTCAAATGTTAACCGCTCTTAAAAGTGACACATATATATTAAATTAAAATAAAAAAATTATTTATCAATTATATATTATAAAAATTATAATTATATAATTAAAAAAATCATATTTATAATTATAACTTTAAAAAAAATTATAACTATAAAATTAATGTTAAATAAATTATATATTATATAAATTATAATTATATATAGATATATTACTTAAATTAAAATCTTTAAATTATTATTATTATATATATATATATATATATATATATATTTTGCATAAATTAGAATAATAATTATCAACTTGAAAATAATTTATATTTAATATATATATATATATATTCTAAAATATAATTTATTTTAATTTCTATAATATATATATATATATATATATATATATATATGAAAATAAGTTATATTTTGGAGGTCTCTGGGAGGGAATCACTTCCTCCTATTTTACCGACGGATATATCCCTCGATAATTAATAGTTCATTTACCGACGGATATATCCGTCGGTAAAACCAAATTTCACAACTATCTTAAATCCGTCGGTAATTACTCATTTTCCGACGGCTCTAGATCCGTCGGTAAATATCCCTCGGTAAATCAGAAATTTCTTGTAGTGATCATTGTAATGGCCATCATGAGTGGCTAACTTCATTATCTTAGGATTTGGTGCACTTCCTTTGAACTCTTTTGTATCTTGGTGATATTTTGAGATATTAATCTATGTTCTTGATGTTAATATTTGTATCCTTTGTGCCTTTTAATGATTTTATCCTTGATGCTCATATATATTGGAAAATATATCTTGAAACCCTAAATCAGGTTAAGAATATTTGCTATGTTAATTGCTAGGAATGATAATGGATGTATCAATTGCTTAACACCCTAAACCTTATGCTGGAAAATCTATTAAATGTATGAGGAATCTATGTTTACAAGGTTTTCTTATGAATTTCATGTGTGAGGAATCAATGTGAATGAATTAAGTCGGTGGCATCAACTTTGATATGTTAATTGATGTTCTTAATTTGACCTAGCCATTATACAAAAGAGGGAAAAGAAATTAAGCCAATCCTAAGTTCTTTTATTTGATCTTTTCTAAAAGCACTTTACAGTTCTTTGTCATTTATTTTCAACCCAAATCTTTATGAAAAACCAATTTTGTGTTAATCCACTTAGTAAGCCTATGATTTGGAATTTCCAGTGAAATCATTCCTCTTGGGATCGACTTTTATTTAATTGAAATACTATATTGCGATTGATAACATTGGTACGCTTGCCAAAAGACCAACAAGTACTTTTGGCGTCATTGTCGGGGAACGGTGTCTGTTGGAAATTCTTTGTCTAGCTTATTATTTTTTCTTATTGTTGTCCTGTGCTAACTCTTGCTTGAGTTGCTCTTTGATTTATTCTTTTGAGAGGACAAATATCTATAGATCAGTTGAAATTTGATCCTAAGATTGAAAAAGCTGCTCGGAGGAATTGTGGTAGAAGAAGAAGGGAAATTCAAGAACAAACAACAGGAGAATCATTCAACTCTTCTCCCACACTCAACTTTTTAGACCCAATCATAGAAGACATGGAGGGTGAAAGAGCGAACCCACCTAGAAGAACACTTGGAGACTATGCTATTTGATAAGGTCAAGGTCCAAGACACTTTTTCAGTATTGCAATACTAGCCAACCAATCCTTGGAGATGAAGCCAGCCTTCTTAAGTTTGATTAGTGCTCATCAATTCACCAGAATGGATCATGAAGACCCCTATATTCATTTGTCCACTTTTTATGAGTTGATTGACACCATGGGATTTAAAGGAGATATTGAATCTGCATACTTGAGATTGTTTTCTTTTTCACTGGCTGGCAGGGCAAAGGAGTGGTTAAAAGCACATGTTAATCAGAGTTTGACCAGTTGGGGTAATGTAGAAGAAAAGTTCTTGAACAAATTTTTTCCACCATTCCGCTACATCAAGGCAAAATCCAACATTTCTACTTTTAGACAAGGAGCAGATGAACCCTTTTGTGAAGCATGGGAGAGATTTAATCACTGTTAAGGAGGTGCCTAAATCATGGATTTGAAGACATTGACCAGTTAAACATTTTCTGCACTAGCCTGAGACTTGATACAAAGATGCTTTTAGATGTTGCGACAGAAGGAACCATGATGTCTATGGATGCTGAACATGCCACAAGAATTGATGCACTAGCCTCTACAGACCAATAGGCCCAACATGATAGACATCCAGTTCAAAGGAAAGGAATGTTTGATCTTAGCACCACATATGTTATCCTAGCTCAGAATAAAATTCTGAATCAACTTATTGAAGCATTGACCAAGCAAATGGCAAAATTTCCTCAACAATTACATGTTGTCCAATCCACTTCCAACCAACAAATGAGTTGTGACTTTTGTGGAGGTGATCATCCAAATGGACATTTCTCTTACCAAAGCAACCTACAAGAAGGAGAAGTTCATTATATGGGTGCTCAAAGTGGTATTGATCAAGGAAGACAAGCAAATTTCCCTAATTCCAACAACTTTCAGAACAATTTTTCACAAGGATGGAGAGGGAATCAAAATCATAATTTTCGGTGGAAACAAGGTGCTGGTCCATCTAATAGACAACCTCCAAATCAACAATAGTCATATCAGCAACCTCCATATCAACAATAACAGTAATATTACCCTCCACTGCATGAGAGAACAACCAAATTGGAGGACACTTTGGAGAAATTCATCCAAGTTTCCTTGTCTAATCAGAAAAATACGGAGGCGTTAATCAGAAATTTAGAGACCCAGGTGAGCAACAATGAGGACATTTTTCAGTCAACACACAAATTAATCCCAAGGAGTATTGCAAGTCAATAACTACAAGGAGTGGAAAAGTTGTAGGTAAGGGGATTGGTGACAATCTAGCTGTTGAAGAAGAGGTTATGGGAAAAGAAGATGAAGGGCGAGAAGAGGAGAGTAATAAAGAAAGACATCTCCCTAATCAGAATAATGAAGAGGGAGAAGAAAAACAAAAGATAAAAAGAGGAGAGAGTAGCAAGAATGAATCTGCCCAAGAAAAAGGAGGGAGTCAAAAATCATTTGTGAAGAAGTTACCATACCCCAAGGCTCCTTCAAAAATAGACAAAGACAATTCACCAGATTTATGGACATTTTCAAAAGACTGCAGATGAATATACCTTTTGGGAAACTATGGAACAAATGCCAACATATGCCAAATAAACGAAAGAACTCCTCACTAAAAAGAGAAGATTTACTGAAGAAGAGACAATAGAACTGGAAGCAGGATGTAGAGCAATTTTTCAAAAATCTTCGCCAAAAAAATCAAAGACCCTGGCAGTTTTACTATCCCTGTTACCATTGGTGCATTACCAGTGGGAAAAGCATTACTTGATTTAGGGGCCAGTATAAATCTCATGTCATTATCTATGCTCAAAAAAATAGGAGACTTGGATGTTAGACTAACTAGAATGACTTTGCAACTGACTGATAGATCAATAAAGATTCCTTATGAAGTATCAGAAGATGTTTTAGTTAGAGTGGACAAATTCATATTTCCTGTTGATTTTGTGATTATGGACATGGAGGAAGATGTGGAAGTCCCATTGATCCTGGGAAGGTCATTTATGAAGACTGCTAAAGTGATTATAGATGTTGACAATGACAAGTTGAAAGTCAGAGTTGAAGATGATGAAGTTAATTTTAATCTGTTTGAAGTTGTACAACATCCGAAAGACAAGAAATATTGTTTCAGAATAGACACTTTGGAGGAGTTACTCATCTCAACTGAAAAGCAAGTATACAAGTCAGACCCTTTGGAGAAAACATTGATAGAAGGGTTCTACACTTTGGACATGGAAGAAGATTCCGAAGTGAGGGAATGTCTAATGGAGTTGGATAAAGCAAAAGAGATGTCACCCCACAGTGCCAAGGTTGAAGACTTAGGAAAAGAAGAAAAAATTGAAGAAAACAAAGTTGAGTTAAAATTGTTGCCCCCACACTTGAAGTATGTATTTCTTGATGAAGAGAGATATAAACTAGTGATAATTAGTAGCAGCTTATCTCCAACTGAGGAAAAGAAATTAATAGCAATTCTACAGAATAATATGGGAGCCATAGGGTGGAAATTAGCATATTTGAAAGGTATAAGCTCATCCTATTGTATGCATAGGATCTATATGGAACAAGATTACAAGCCTGTTGCACAACCCCAAAAACGTCTCAATCCTACTATGAAAGAGGTTGATAAAAAAGAGGTGCTAAAACTTCTTGAAGCATGTATGATTTACCCCATTTCTGATAGCAATTGGGTGAGTCCTGTGTAGGTTGTTCCTAAGAAAGGTGGGATGACAATTATTCGCAATGAAGATAACAAATTAATTTCCACAAGGACAGTCAATGGATGGAGAATGTGTATTAATTACCAAAAAATCAACCAAGCCACAAGAAAATACCATTTCCCGTTACCCTTCATGGATCATATGCTTGAAAGATTAGCAGGCCAAGCATTTTACTGCTTTGTAGATGGATATTTTGGGTACAATCAGATTGTGGTGGATCCTTTAGATCAAGAAAAGACTGTTTTTACATGTCCTTTTGGTGTTTTTGCTTATAGAAAAATGTCATTTGGGTTGTGTAATGCTCCATCCACTTTCCAAAGATGTATGTTTGCTATATTTTCTGATCTTGTTGAAATTTGCATAGAAATCTTTATGGATGATTTTTCAGTATTTGGGCCATCATTTGATTTATGTTTGCAACATTTGGATATTGTATTGAAGAGATGTATGGAGACAAATTTGGTGCTAAATTGGGAAAAGTGTAATTTCATGGTCATAGAAGGTATTGTGTTGGGACACAAGATTTCATCTCGGGGTATTGAAGTGGATCAAGCAAAGGTGAAAGTTATTTCAAAACTACCACCTCCAATCAATGTGAAAGGCATAAGGAGCTTCCTAGGACATGCAAGATTTTATAGAAGATTTATCCAAGACTTTTCTAAGATTGCAAAACCTCTTAGCAATTTGTTGAACAAAGATACGAAGTTTTGCTTTGAAGAGGAATGCCTCAAAGCCTTTTTAGCTATAAAGGAGAAATTGTGTTCAACTCCCATCATTACAGCACTTGATTGGAATTTAAATTTTGAGTTGAATTGTGATGCTAGTGACTATGTTGTAGGGGTTGTACTTGGTCAAAGAAAAGCAAAGGCCTTTCATGTTATTCATTATGCAAGCAAGGTTTTGAATGAAGCTCAAATCAACTATGCAATAGCTGAGAAAGAATTACTTGCAATTGTATTCGCTTTAGAAAAATTTAGATCTTATTTGATAGGATCAAAAGTTGTTGTGTACACCAACCATGCAACTATCAAATATTTGCTTACTAAATCAGACTCCAAACCAAGATTGATAAGATGGGTATTGCTGCTACATGAATTTGATATGGAAATCAAAGATAAAAAAGGTAGTGAAAATCTTGTAGCGGATCATTTATCCAGATTGATTAATGAAGAGGTGACTTCGAAAGAGCAGGATATTAGAGATGAATTTTCATATGAAACACTATTTTCTATTCAAGAGAGACCATGGTTTTCTGACATGGCAAATTTCAAAGCTGTAGGGGTTGTTTCAGAAGATTTTACTTGGCATCTAAGGAAGAAGTTTTTTAAAGATGCACACTATTTTGTATGGGATGATCCCTATCTTTTCAAAGTAGGGAGTGATAACTTGTTAAGAAGGTGTGTAACAAATGAGGAAGCCAAAAGCATTCTCTGGCATTGTCACAGTTCTCCTTATGCTGAGCATTTTAATGGAGTGAGAACTGCTGCAAAGGTCCTTCAATATGGTTTTTTCTAGCCTACCTTGTTCAAGGATGCCCACAACTATGTTCAACAATGTAATAATTGTCAGAGAGCAGGGGGAATATCAAGAAAACATAAAATGCCTCTAAATATCATGTTGGAAGTATAAGTATTTGATTGTTGGGGAATCGATTTTGTAAGCTCTTTCCCATCCTCATTCTCCAATGAGTACACCTTGGTATCAGTTGACTATGTGTCTAAGTGGGTGGAAGCAGTAGCAGTCGCAAAAGCATATGCCAAAACTGTGATAAAGTTTTTAAAGAAGAATATATTTTGTAGATTTGATATGCCTAAAGTTTTGATCAATGATGGAGGATCACATTTCTGCAATAATCAACTTCAAAAATTTCTGGAGCATTATGGGGTTAGACATAAAGTTGCATCACCTTATCATCCACAAACGAATGGGCAAGCATAAGTGTCAAATAGAGAAATCAAAAGAATCTTAGAGAAAATTGTTTCGTCCTCAAGGAAAGATTGGTCAATGAAGCTGGATCATACACTTTCGTCTTATAGAACTACATACAAATCTCTCATTGGGCTTTCTCCCTTTCAACTTGTTTATGGCAAGTCATGTCACCTCCCGGGGGAAATGGAGCACAAAGCTTATTGGGGTTTAAAATTCCTCAATTTTGACCCTAAAGCTTCAGCAGAGAAAAGAAGAATACAAATGCATGAATTAGAAGAAATGATACTCAATGCATATGAATTCTCCAAGTTGTACAAGGAGAAAGTCAAGGCATATCATGATAAGAAAATTTTGAAACGATATTTTCATCCAGGTCAGTCTGTGTTGTTGTTCAACTCAAGGTTAAGGCTTTTCCCTGGGAAATTAAAATCCAAATGGTCAGGGTCATTCTTGATAAGAAGTGTTAAGCATTACGGTGCTGTAGAATTGGAAGATTCAGAAACAAGAAGAACATGGACAGTCAATGGGCAAAGAATCAAAACTTATCTGGGAGAAGTTTAAAGACTCATCTTGATCACTCACCTGCTTGAGCCATGAAGTAGACAAACGTCGAGCTAATGACGTTAATCAAGCGCTCTTGGGAGGCAACCCAATGTTTTGAATTTGTTTTCTTTTTACATTTTAAGTTTTTGGTGCATTATTAGTTAAGTGTGAATTGTGGTGATTTTGAATTGGGTTTGTGTGAACAATATTTGGTTTGGTTGTTAAGCTATTGTTGAATCAGTATAGAAGGGGAGAGGAACTAATTTTTTGAAGTTTGTTATTGAAAGTTTTGCATTTGAGCATCATGTTTGAGAGTCCAATTTTACTGAAAACCCTAAAAAAAATTTCAGAACTCGCTCAAGTGACAAATGATTCGCTTGAGCAAAAATCAATGTAACCTCTCAGGTCTTTCCTCGCTCAAGCGAATAAAATTTCGCTTGAGCGAATGTCCATTATTCGCTCAAACTTGAAACACGGGCATTTTTGCTCAAGCGAAGCTGTGTCGCTTGAGTGAAAATACCCAAAATTTGAATATAAACTCAAAACCTATCTCATTCCCTTCATTCTCTCAGAAAACATATATGTGCCTCCACTTTCCTCCACACTTTTCTTCTCTAATTCTCGCCTTTATCACTCTAATTTCAGTCTCCCATACCCCATTCTAAGTATTCTGGGTTGTTTTGATCACATTCCACCGATTGAAAATCCCAAATTTTCACTTCTTCTCTGTTCATTCTCCTTACATTGTGTTTGTTCGTAATTCTGCAATTAAGGTAACATCTGAAACTCTTCTTGGTGTTTTTTATTACTCTTGAATGTTGATTTGTGATTGTGGTTGGATTTGAATATTAGAATGCATATCTATTTGTTAGATTTTCTGGTGCACACCAACTGTTTGATGAAATGCCTCAGAGTAATTGACTTACTTTTTATGGGATATTAAGCTTGCGTTTGCTCATGGTTTGCTTAAAGGTTTCATTGGAAAAGTGTAAATGCTAGAAATTTGAGTCATAAGGGTCCAAAAATTAGGTGCACACCAACTGTTTGATGAAATGTCTCAGTAGGAACCATAGTTTGTTTTATTTAAAATGACCCTCTGACATAAACCACAATGCATGACCATGACCCAAAGTTTCATTTTATTCATGATAGGATCATTATATTCAATTAACCATTAATTATTTGTGATTATCATGATGTTTGCAGATGGGTCCAAGAAGAGAAACACATGGTGCCTCATCCTCTAGAGTTGCTGAAAAGAGGCCCAGGATTGAGCCTGAATATCCATATGTAGATAGAAGTCGATTCAGGGACGCTGAGAGGCAGGCTAGATTTGAAAAAATAAGCAAGTGGAGCTTCATTGTTGAAAAGCAAGTGGAGCTCATTGAAGACGAGTTCCAAGAATTTAATAATGAAATCACTCGCCGGAATTTGACCCAGACGTGATCAAAGAATTCTATGCTAATGCATGGCTAGTGGCAGGAGAACCATTCCGATCTTGTTCTAAGGTGAGGGGTCGTTGGGTTTCTTACGATTGAGATGCGATCAACAATTTGCTAGGCAACCCCCCCCCCCACTTGAATGAAGGTGAAATCTACACCTATCAGACCATCAGACATCTAACCGCATCTAGGTTTGGCGATGACGATACTACCAGATTTTTTATTTTTGTGCATACTAGGGAGAACTTATGAAGTCAACCAGCCTGGTAAGACATTGAGGATACTTAGGGGCAATATGACGACCCTAACTCAGATTTGGACATCATTCCTGTTGGCCAACATTGTGCCAATCAAGCACAGCTCAGACTTGAACATGTCGCGCTATCACATTATCAAGTGCATCTTGGAGGGGATACAAATTGATGTTGTTGCACTTATTTCGGAAGAGATATATCAATTCATAGTGCTAGAAAGTGGTCGACACACAGAGCAAGCCAAAGCTCTAGGGTTCCCTGCCCTCATCACCGCTCTGTGTGTAGATAATGGTGTGGAGGTTAACCCCTCAATGAACATTCGACCACCAATAAACAGGAGATTCATAGAACCGAATTGCTTAAATCCGATGGAAGAAGCATCGCTGACACTACCACAACCACCCCCGCCAACCACATCGAGCCAAGTAGGCAGCCCCACCACCTCCACATCAAGATGACATCCAATAAAGGAAGATGCATTACATGGAGCATCTCACACTGCAACAGGCAGCTACCCATCGGGTTCAATGCAGCCTTAATACAAATTTTCATAGACTTTCTTTGCAGATTGCTCCTGGTTCGCAATGGACGTCTCTAGAAGACTTTGAAGCCTTACTCCAATGGTCTGGGGACAGTCCAACTTTTTCGGGAGGGGGTGAGGCTAAATCATAAGATGAGGAAGAAACATCAAGTGGAAAGGAATGAGTGAGAAAATTTAATTTGATTTCAATGTTTTTAATTTGATGTTTTAATTTTTTGTTATTTTTTAATTTCTTTGTTTTTTATGCTTTTAATTTGATGTTTGGAACTTAATTTGTTTTAATGTTTTAAATTTGATGCTATTTTTGTTGTCCCGCATATTTTCTATTAGAGTCATTGTCACCGCCGTCAAAACGAGGGCGGTCGGAGCGACGTGATGGTTTCTGACTTTCCAATTTTCGCGTTTTTTATTGGTGGTTACAACGCCTTTAGGTTGTTCGATAACCGGGCTGAACCTAGGGGCGAGGTTTTTGAAAGGGCGCTCTTGGATTGTCCGATAACCGGGCTAATCCAAGAGCTAGTTTTGAAGGGTTCTTTGGAGTCGCCACCGATGTTTTTACCGGAAACATCGGAAAAGGAGTTAAAAGGCGTTGGTTTTTGAAAAATCAACTTTGGTCATTAGAATCAGAGTTGGGTAAGGGAGTTAGTTACGCATAAATGAAGTGTTAGTTCCTTTACGACGCCCCTTTCGGGTTCCCTATGATAGGCTAGCTACTTTGGATAAATAAATAAACCTGTGAAAAATACGCTTTTACCCTTTATTTTGCGGAATTTAAAGTTATGACTACATGACCCTAATCTCTATTGCACAATTTAAAACTAAAGCGGTAAAAGTAGAGAGAGAGAGAATATAAACCTCCGAAGCAAGCTTTTATATTAATTCTTCCTAAAAATAGGGTGCTTTGTGGCAGCCCTTCACTCTACACAGCGCCAGAAACCTCTCGAAACGCTCGAAAACACTCTTAGAAACGCTCAGAACTCCGAAAATGCTTCGGAGGGGTTCTAGAGAGAGAATTTTAAGAGATTTCTAGAGAGAAGGAGGAAGAACTGTTGGAAATGAAGAGAATGGAGGCCCTATTTATAGGGATTCGCGCCTGTCAGGTCGAGACGGGTCGTCTCATCTGACAAGGTCGAGACGGCGGTCTCGCCTTGCAGGAATGGCGAGACGGCCGTCTCGCCAAACGAGACGGTGGTCTCGCCATTCGCGAGTGGCGAGACGGTCGTCTCGCCAAACGAGACGGTGGTCTCGCCATTCGCGAGTGGCGAGACGACCGTCTCGCCAAACGAGACAGCGGTCTTGCCATTCGCTCAAGGCGAGACGGCGGTCTCGACCTTAAAAGGCGAAAATCCTTATTTTTGGACCAAAAATTCCTCCTATCCTAGTATGGAGCCTAATAGTCTCTCCTAGTGGCTTCTTAGGTTTCATCCATCTTCGAATAGAAGGTCTTCTGATCTTTATTATGAGGTCGGACAAGATTAGGGGTCTACAGCTGCCCCCCCTTTATTAACCAGTCGGCTGTTGGCCTGTTGTGCCAAGAAGGACGACTGGAAGGTAAAGGAGTTGACCCTCTTGCCCAATTACCCTTCAGATGTTCCGTCTTGCGGCGATTGATCTTCTGGGGAAAATTTGTGTTGTGCACCTCCAGGATACTCCTTCTGATGGTAGTCGATCCCTTTGGTTGACACGTGGTAGAACCTCAGGATACTCCTTCTGACGGTAGCCGATCCTTCGGTTGATGGGTATAAACCCCCCATCAGGCTGGTAGTTGCAGTCCGCTGTGTGTTGGACTGGATGGGTATGAACCCCCCATCAGGTTGGTACAGTCCGTTGTGTAGGACTGGTGGTGGTGGCGTCTTACTGCTCAGGTGGCTCATGCGCCAGTGTTGAGATGTGTTCTCTTTGTTTCTGATTTGGTCATCCGATCTGCGCCAGAGATTTTGTTGGTGTTCATCCAGCTTTGTTGGTTGCCGAGGATTCTTTGTTTTTGGTCTTTCGGTGGTGATCACCCGACTCTTGCTGGTTGGTCGGGTGGGCTTTGTTTGTGTTCGACTCTTGGTTGGTTGTCGAAGTTTGGTTAAGGTGGTTGACTATGTTTTCAATCTTGCCTTTTTCTCGCGGTTTCATCTCTTTTTTCTCGCGATTTTGGATTTTGGCTTTTTTTCTTGAGCGTACGTCTTTTGACTTTTAGACTCTTTTGGTTAAGCTGACTTTTGAAAAAAGTGGCAATGAATGCATGAAATAAAAATTTTATTCATAAGGAAAAATTTTATTACAGCCTGTAGACCCCTAATTTTGTCCGGTCTCTCAATAAAGGCTAAAGAGACTTCCTACAACAAAGACAAAGCTTGCCTGACATCTCAATAAAGGCCAAGAAGACTTCCTATATGAAGATAAAGCTTTAACGGGCATGTATCGGCATCAAATGACGTCCGAATACAGAAAGGAAAGCTTCCCAGGGGTCCCAGAACACAAAGGCTGGCCAAAACAGGTCGAGACGGCCGTCCCAACCTTCCCTGGCCAAGTGGGACGGCCGTCCCAACTGGGACTACCAGTCCCAGGTTTCAGGTGGTCTCAGCCTTTGTAAAAGAGGCAGTTGGGACGGTCGTCCCAACCCAGACGGCCCTCCCAACTCAGTAGGGCGTCTCAGATGTTCAGGCAGCGAAAAACTATAAAGAGGAGGCTCATTTGCCATGTTTCACACACCAGACAACTCCCAGTACTTGTCTATCCTCTTCGCTCTTCGAATGAACTCTCTGATTGCCTTGATAAGGTAACAATCAGTTAAGGAATCATATTCCAGCATTCGATTCTTCTGTAAAATTGAGTCAAGTCGATCTTGTATTTGGAGAGGAGAGTCTTTGTAGAGCGAATGATTGCCAAAACGCATCCTCATGATTAAAGATTCATAATACAAAGCTTGCTACGGAGGTTCTGTTCAATTCTCTTCTCTTTTACTGCTTTATTTATTGTTTTCTGTATGCAATAAGAAATAAAGTCATGTAGATAGCCATTTTTAACATTATGCAATAAAATAGGGTAATCACGTAATTTCTCATAATCTTCACTTGTCGCCGCCGTCCCTTTCCGACGTCCGGAGGACGTCTTTGAAACGTTTATGCGAGCGGTCGCGAAAAGATGGTTTAGACTCGCGTTTTTGTTTTAAAAGGTTTTCGAAAAGGGGTTCTTATGGAGTCGCCACCAATGTTTTGACCATAAACATTGGAAAAGGAAAAAATGTTGATTTTAAGAAAAACCGCACTTGGCCATTATAACCAGAGTTGGGTAAGGGAGTTAGTTACGTGTGGGGAAGGTGTTAGCACCCCACAACGCCCCTTTCGGGTTCCCTATGACAGATTAATTCATTTAAATAAAGACTACGAGAAATTACGCGATCACCCTATTTTATTACATAATATTAAATGGCTATTTACATGATTTTATTCTATGTTGCATGCATAAAATGATGAATAAAGCTAAATAAAGCGATAAAAGAGATATTAAAATAACTATCTACATGATCCTATTCTACATGACATAATAAAGCTAAATAAAACAATAAAACAATAAATAAAACAATAAAAGAGAAGGGAATTGAAAAGAACCTCCGTAGCAAGCTTTATATTGAGAATCTCGAACTGTGAGGATGCGTTTTGGCAACCCCTCTCTCTACACAGTCTCTCCTCACCAATACAAGATCGACTCTACTAAAAATTTAAAGAAGAATCAAATGCCGGAATATAATTCCTTAACCGATTGTTACCTATTTAAGGCAATCGGAAAGATCATTCGAGAGAGGGAGAGAAGTAGACAAGTGCTCTAAAGTGTTTCAGAGCTCTCTGGAGTGTCTGTGGTGTGAAAAAGTGGCAAATGGGCCTCCTATTTATAGTTTTTCGCAGCTGGCGCACTTTGGGACGGCCGTCTGGGTTGGGACGGCCGTCTGGACTGGGATGGCCGTCCCAAATGGCAAATTTACACAGAACGGGACCCCCAGGAAGGCCGGGACGGCCATCCCACTTAAACTGGGTTTGGGACGGCCGTCCCACATTCGGGACGCGCGTCCCAACTGCTTAATTGCAGTTGGGACGGCCGTCCCACTTTTGGGACCGTGGTCCCGGCCTGTTTTGTCCAGTCTTCGCGTTTTGGGACCCCGGGAAGCTTTCCTTTCCTTTTTCGGACATAGATTGATGCCGATGTGTGTCCGTTGAAGCTTTATCTTCATATAGGAAGTCTTCTTGGCCTTCACTAAGATGCCGGGCGAGCTTTATCTTTCTGTGGGAAGTCTCTTTAGTCTTTATTGTGCGAGTGAGTGAACTCCGTCTTTTGTTGTGGGAGGTCCTTCTCGTTTTGGGAAGCCGGATGAACTCCGTCTTCGGGTGAAGTTCCTCTAGCTTTTATTTTGAGAGGCCGGGCAAAATTAGGGGTCTACAGCTGCCCCCCCTTCGCCTGCCTAACTAATTCGTCTGTTTTTAATATGCCGACAAAATTAGTTGGTAGGGGAAGGAGTTAACCCTTTTGCCCGGTTATCCTTCGGATGTTGCTCCTTGTTGATCCTCCGGATGATAAATATTTTGATAGGTACCAACCCCTATCTGGTGTTTTGACGAGTACGAACCCCCTGTCATGGTAGACCCCCTTCTGTAAGGCCTGATGAGTACACACCCCCATCTGGTGTTTTGACGAGTACGAATCCTCTGTCTGGTATGAGTCTGCATTTTGCTGGACTCTAATGGTTTTTACACCCCCACTGGGTGCGAACCTGTATTTTGACAAGGCTCTATTGTGCGAGTCTGCATTTTGACGGACTCTAATGGTTTTTACACCCCCACTGGGTGCGAACCTGCATCTTGACAAGGCTCTATTGTGCGAGTCATCATATTGACGGACTCTAATGGTTTTTACACCCCCACTGGGTGCGAACCTGTATCTTGACAAGGCTCTATTGTGCGAGTCTGCATATTGACGGACTCTAATGGTTTTTACACCCCCACTGGGTGCGAACCTGCATCTTGACAAGGCTCTAGTGTATTTTTTCACCCCACCGGATGTGAACCTGAATCTTGGTAAGGTTCTAGTGTATTTTTTCACCCCACCGGATGTGAACCTGAATCTTGCTAAGGTTCTAGTGTATTTTTTCACCCCACCGGATGTGAACCTGAATCTTGCTAAGGCTCTAGTGTATTTTTTCACCCCACCGGATGTGAACCTGAATCTTGCTAAGGTTCTAGTGTATTTTTTCACCCCACCGGATGTGAACCTGAATCTTGCTAAGGCTCTAGTGTATTTTTTCACCCCACCGGATGTGAACCTGAATCTTGCTAAGGTTCTAGTGTATTTTTTCACCCCACCGGATGTGAACCTGAATCTTGCTAAGGTTCTAGTGTATTTTTTTCACCCCACCGGATGTGAACCTGAATCTTGCTAAGGTTCTAGTGTATTTTTTTTCACCCCACCGGATGTGAACCTGAATCTTGCTAAGGTTCTAGTGTCGACGGCTTACTGTTTTTTATCATACGCCTATGGGGAGTAATTTGATTTTGACTTTTCTTGTTTTAGTCATCCGGCTTTTACCGGGGAGTTTCTGTTAGTTGCCTCTTTTTAGGCGGGAATCTTCTGGGGATTTTGAATCCTCTTATTGATTGTGCCTCTTGATTAGGCGAAGATCTACTTGGGGATTTTATTGTGCCTCTTGATTAGGCGGGAATCCACTGGGGATTTGTTGATTTTTTGATTGTGCCTCTTGATTAGGCGGGTGCTTCAATAGTGGTGAAGGCTTTTTACTTGTTGTTTTTCATCTCTGAATAGGCTGATGTTCTTCTTGAGGATATTTGTTCTTGATAATACCTCTGAGTAGGTAGATGTTTTTTGAAAGCTTTGTGCTTGTATTACCTCTTATAGGTAGATTTCCTGCTTCTTGGGGATATTTGTTCTTGATAATACCTCTGAGTAGGTGGATGCTTTTTTGAAAGCTTTGTGCTTGTATTACCTCTTATAGGTTGATTTCCCATTTCTTGGGGATATTGGCTCTTTGCTTGTTTCTGAGTAAGCATAGGCATTCTTGGGAGTGAAGGTTTTGTACTTCGCTGGGGATATTCATATTGGGTGCTTAACTCCTTGTGGATTTGTAATTTGCAATTTGCCTTTGCGGTTAGGCTTACTAGGGAGAAAATTTTCTTTTTGACTTTTTCTTGCAGTGGCCTTTGTTAGAGGATGAAAGGCTTTTCTCTTCTTTCTTTTTGTTTCCCCCCAGTGATGTGGGGGATTTTGACTCTGTTTTTTTTTTGATGGACTCCTTGAGGCGGCGACTCTCTAATGAGTGTGCTTGATGACTCATGTGGTGATGTCTTCGAGTCGTGGGGTAATCTTTTTGTTTTGCCTCTGGAGTAGGCGAGGATCCGCTTGGGGACAATTAAGCCTTTTCGTTGGCTTTTCCGTTTTTGATGTACTTTTATTGGTGCAGAAGGTTGATGGTTGGAGTTAGCTTTCTTGGAGCTCCTTATTTTGCTGAAGATAATTTTGATTCCGCCTTTTACTTTTGCGACTTAGTTTTCATCGCGAGCTGTTTTGAAATCTGGCTTTTTAGTAAATCATGTGTGCCTTTTATTCTATACACATGGGCTTTTTATTGCGAAGCGTAAAACAGAAATAACAGTTTTATTTATTACTGCTTTTTGTTTGGGTACATTTCAAGCATATTTAAGACACTAGAAAGCTATATAAATAAATCCTAATCGTCTGCCTCTGGGCTGGAATGGGCAGATGGTACCGGCGAAGGGAAGCGGCGGAGTAGGCGGCGCTGGAATCTTGCCTGAGTCTGGACCAGGCTCTCTATCTGGCGGTCCGTCCTGTCTTGCCTAACAGTCAGCTGGCTGAACTGCTGGCGTATAGACTGGAACTCTCCCTCCATATAGGCATGCTCCTCGTCTAAGCGTCGGTATAAACCGGAGAAGTCCGGATCGCGTGATTGCTGCTGGGACTCTGAAGTGGTAGGGATGTCTTGCGGCGTGTTGAAATCGCGCATATCCCATGAAATCGATATGATAGGGTTCAAGATGAACCCTGTTCCTTCCCTGCTGAGGATATTCATGTTCGTCAGCATTCCTCCGTTGATAGGCTCTGGTTGAAGTTCAGCTGGGATGTCTTCTCCGTCCGTGCATCCCCAATATTCAGCTAGAGGGGTAAGGAAGGGAGCCACCATGATCGCTCCCGCTGGTCCTCGAGTACCGCATTCCTTTACAGCCTTCAGGAATGCGTATCCCGGGTTGCATCGGTGTCCCTGATGCATGCAGTAAATTATAAAAAGATCAGCCAGCGTGACCTTCCCCTGGCTCTCTTTCCTGCTGTGAATGGTCCCAGCAAGCAACTTGTGGCATATGCGAAGAGGGGGATTGAAGGCTGCACCCTTCAGATGAGATGGGAGATTGATAGCTCCAGTAATGTCCTTCCACATACTGGTGGTGGTGAGAACAGTAGGTTTCTCCAGATATGCGGACCGATATTCTGGTGTTCTTGTATCGGCTCGCTGGCAGAATCCCATGATGACATTGAAGTCATCCAGGGCAGTAGTCCGATAGGCTCCATCCATCCAGTAGGAGACAGCTTGTGTTGGTGGCACCCCAGGAGTGGCGGATGGCATTTCCATCATGTTGACAGAGGCGAGAAACTCCATCGTAGCGGTGCGGTGGATCCGAGTGGGCGGCTCGCGAAGTAGGAAGTCCCATCCTATGTTGTGGATGAACCTCCTAACGTCTTGTTCCCAGCCGAATGTAGCTAGGATCCCGAAGTCTAGTCGCAGCATCGGGTACCAGGCAAATTGCTGGATATTTGCCAATCGTTGTTGGTGTGCTTCTGCCATCATCATACTGGTGGCAGGAGCTCTTCTAGCTGCAGTCCTAGTGCGTTTTCTTCTGGACGAGGCTTCTCCGTGCTCCATTGTAGGTAATACTTACTTAAGAATGCTAGAAATGTGTAGAAAGGGAGAAGAAGCAAGATAGAAGGCTTGGAATAGGGTGCCAGAGTCAAAATCCGCGTCCCATATATATAGGCCGCGCAGGGGAGTTTGGGACGGCCGTCTGGGTTGGGACGGCCGTCCCAAATGGCAAAATTGGGCACACTGGGACCCCCTCCTGGGACGCACGTCCCAAACGTAAAATGGCACTTGGGACGACCGTCTGGACTTTGGGACGGCCGTCCCAAGCTTCTTAAGTGGGTTTTTGCTTTTTTTTGAGTTAGTTTTCGTGTTTTTTGATGAAATTGAAGATAGGATTCCCTTCATCTATGCTTTAATGCATGTAATGCTTCATGATATGCATCCTAGGATCTATTTTAGTTAATATTTCGAGAGTTTTAACTGATGTGCTTTGACTTTGGGCGCATTCTTGTTGTTGTGCCTTAACATCGTCCTGTTTCTTGGATAACAAGCTTAGCTGTACTGATTTACCGTCTTGGAATTTCCTTTGCTATGGTCGAAGAGCAATCTTCCGTTCGTAGAGCAACTGCCATGTCAATGCCCTCCTTCCTTTCCTTAGGGATTTCAACCTTCCTATTGATCACTATGTTATCACATTCCCCTTTATTACTTGAATGCTTTAGTGAAATGGTCAAGAGAAGAGAAGGAAAAGGATTTATTGCAAAGGTTTGTGTTTTAGAGTGATATTTTTGTAATGAAGGTTTTTGTAAGAATGGCTGGCCAGGGTTGGTTCGGTGTTTAGGCTAGTTTAGACAAAACGTTTTGCTCTTATAACGTGGCGTCGTTGTTTACTGATTTATGGCGCTTTTTTGTGATTGACTAACTTCCCTAGGCCGCCCTTTCAGGTTTTCAGTCTAGGATGTTGTGCTTATGTCCTGATTTTTGTCTAGGTTTCCTTTTTGTATTTATTTATTTATTTATTTTTTTTTGGGAATACCTAGCGGACTTTTAATAACCCTAACTTTTGCCCAGGCTACCCTTTATTATTGTTCGGGTCTCCTGCCGGGTTTACCCTAATTTTTGCGCAGCCCCCTTTGTGGGTTTCCTGCCGGGTATTTTGCCCTTTTATTTTCTTGTCTTGGTCTTTGACCTTGACGGGCTTTCTTTTTTGTATGCGTATATATTTTTTGCACAACATTTGTCAAAACTTGATTTTATCAAGATGAATTTTATATGTGTTTCTAGTTAATCAATTTATTTTGACTTTGCTTTGCGGCGCTTTACTTATTTGGACGCATTTGGAACAAATCATTTATCTAAACTTTGTTTATTAAAATGGGGTATAGATACATTTAGCAAGAAAAGAAGCAGATAGTAAGAATAGCATTCTTTTGTAATTTCAGGGAAATGTGTGCCCTAAAGATGCTCGGGGAACGGGCAAACCCCGAGGAGTGATCTATAATAGTCATTAGATTTACATCCCTTAGAATCGGAAGACGGACACTTAATGACTAACGCTACCCTTTGCGCTAGTACCCCTCCTTTTCGGAATACCATCTTCGAGGGGTAAAACTTCCCTGTTCTTCGTATGGTTTGATCTTTTGTAGGGTCATACCCTAATCCATACTTTAACGGATTATCTTTGAAATCTGGTGGCTCTCTTATTCCTTGAGCGTTTTTTCCAAGCCCCTGCCCGGGGTGATATCCATATCTTTTCATCATATGGGCCACCTTCATGTTATTAGGGAGTCTTTCGATATTGGCAATTTCGAGTGCTTGAAAAGATGTTTCAAGAGCCTCTTCAGCCGCATCCACATATGGTTGGATAGATGGTTTGCTTATTAGAAAGTCTTCTTCAGCTTGAACCGTGACCAGTTTATCATTTGTCACAAACTTGACGTTCTGGTGGAGCGTTGAAGGTATTGCCTTAGCGCTATGAATCCAAGGTCTACCAAGGAGACAACTGTATGCTGGTGTGATATCCATCACGTGGAAGTCTATGTTGAAAATAGTAGGTCCGATTTGGATTGGTAGACTAATCTCTCCTACTACTTCACGTCTTGATCCGTCAAAGGCTCGAACTATTGTATTACTCGGGCGTATGTGGGTTTCTTGCATTATTATCTTGTCGAGTGTACTTTTGGGCATAACGTTTAAGGATGACCCATTATCCACAAGAACTTTGGAAATGAGATATTCCTTGCATTTAACGGAAATATGCAAGGGCTTGTTGTGATCGGACCCTTCTAAAGGGAGTTCTTCATTCGTGAAGGTCAGATGATCATTGGCTGTAATATTACCAATGATTCCTTCAAACTTTTCTTGGGATATTGCATGCGGAACAAATGATTCATTCAAGACTTTTAACAATGCGTTTCGGTGTGGTTCCGAACTCATAATGAGTGATAACAAAGTTATCTTTGCTGGAGTACGATTGAGTTGATCAATGATGGAGTACTCACTTTGTCTTATGTATTGGAGTAGCTCATCTGTCTCTTCCTTGGATTCCTTTTCCTCTTCGGCCTTATTTTTTGCCTTCTCTTTAGGAGTATTATCTTGAATTTCCTTGGGGGAATATATTCTTCCACTTCTTGTCATGCCCCCAATACCGGTTATGTTGGAGATGTCTTGATTGACTGGTGATTCTTCTGAGTATCTCCAAGGTACAACTTTGTTTGATTTATAAGGGAAAGGACGCGGTACAAATAAGTGTAAAGGCGTTATTGCCTTTTCCTTGATATTGATTGGAATGATTAGCGGTGCTTGTTTGTTATCATCTTCGGATTTATTGACCGTTGTAGAGATTTTGACGACGAAAGGCTTCTTTTCCATTTTTTCTGGTTTGTGAAAAGCACATCAGTTAATCCTTTCTTTTTATTATCTTCATTATTAAATGAGGAGGAATGTATGAATGTATGCAACTTACGAAAGCAATAGACAATTTAAGGAAGAGAAATTCTTTTATTAGAAAGTGTAAATCCTTCTATACAATGCTTTGAAGCAAATGTTGACAAAAGCGAAAAAGCTTGAAGAATCCTATAGGTAAATTAGGCTTTCTCCGTAATTCGTCTTCAGCTGTTATCACGTGATTTCTGAGCGTCTTGATTTGCTCAGATACCGCCCGACTCATATCTTCATTATATCGATGAGCCTCTTTTATCTTCTCTTCTTGATGAACGATCAAGGCATGTTGCTGATCGGACCTCTCTATCATTCGGTCCTTTTCACGGAGTAGTTGATTGTATTGAGCTAATCCATCTTTTTCTTTTTCACGTAACTCCTCTAGGTCTTTTTTGTATTTTTCAGCGGTTTCCCACCATTTTTGTGCTTCTGACCGAGTATTCGCTAGGTCATCCTGTATTAGCTTGATCGTTCTTGCCTGTTCTGCAAGCGTGTTCTCCAGGTGTGCTATCTCATCGCTCATGTCCCGGAATAAGCTATCTTGCTCGAGTCTTGGCATTTTCAATGCTTGTCTAGCTTCTTCTTGGTAGTCAGCATAATCATTCTTGAGAAGCTCTATCTCATGGTCCTTCTTTGTGCATTGCCTTTTTAGACCATCTATTATAAGGGATGATTCTTGCTCTTTTCCTTCGAAGGCTCTTAGCTGAGCTTCCATGACTTCAACCTTTTTATTTAAGGCATTGACTTGTAATTGCAGCTCTTCATTTATTAAAGTTGTAGTGGTTGTAACAGATGGTTGGGGTATCCCTCTATTTTTCCTCCATTCTTCATACTCGCGGGATGTAGATACCTGAGCCTTTCCAAGTTCTTTGTCCCCCATGTATACTGGTCTTTCCCATGCTTTCCGGACAGCAGATACTTCTTCAAAGCTATGGGAATAGTGGCATAGACTCAGTTCTCTGAGCTCTTCTTGAGTTGGCGCAATCTGAGTTCTCATAAGTTGTCTCATAGCCATTTTAGGAGAGTAGGTTATACAACCTCTGAGACCTAGGAGTGGTATGCTTAGGTATTCTCCGCATCGTACCAGAATATAACCGGGTCGGAACCAAGGGCAAACCCAAGATACATGCTCTATGCTCCAATTTTCTAACTCGGCTTTCCACTCTAAAGCTTGACGATGTTGAAGAGGGATTTTTGAGAAACTTCTTAAAGGGTCAGGAAATACACCCATGTGGCTTGAGGCGTAAAAGTGAGTAACACCCCATACATATAGCAGTGAAGTACAACATCTGAGTGTTTTTCCTTGTCTCTGTCGGCAAAATTCTATAGAAAGCAGGGTATCAGCAAGGATTGCGGGTATAGGACTCTTTGAATATACATCCCAGGCAAAGAATGCGTCCATTGCAGCATGATCCACGATGTTCACATGGAATGGGAATAATACGATTCCGAACATTGCTAATGCTAGAGTCTTGTTGAATGTAGACCAGTCCTTCTTTTCAGCTAAAGAGATTAAGTGATCTTCTATTATAGCCATTTTCCAACCTCTGATATTCCCTTTTCCTTCTAGGGTGGATTGATGAGGAGGCAGTCGTATAATAGTAGCAACCTTACTCACGGCCGTATATTCTCCTGAGCAGACATAAACCCCAACTGACTGAGGCCATCTAACCATGAGTTCGTATTCTTCTAAGGTTGGTACCAAATCAAACTGCGAGAATTCGAAGCAGTGTAAATCGGGACTCCAGAAGTGGACCAATGCTCTAACAAATATTGGATCAATGCTGATTTTCAGGAGGTCAAGAATTCTTCCGTAAGACTTCTCAAAGTTAACATAGACCTCCGGCGGCATATATGTACACAAATGCCTTAACTTCTCCACACGGCATAGAAGGATTCCCACTTTCTTTAACTGTCTATTACTGGATCCCTCCATTGTCTGACAGAAATGAAAATGCATGATATGAGGATGAGTTTTTGTAAATGCGTGTATGCAAGTGTTTGTTTTTCTAAGTATTATCATGTTTTGTTCCTAATATGATTCATGGTAGTACTTGGTTTTTTTTCGAAAAGAAAACTTATCTATATGAATGTTTATGGATTTTGATGAAGAGAGTCCTATTTTCTTCCTTTTTTATTTTTTATGAAGAAAAGGTGATATGAATTATGAGATTTTTGTTAATAATTTTTTTTTATTTTATAACAAAGGTATTTTTATGATTTTTAGGATTTTTTCATTTTTTGTCTGTTGTATGATTACCCTATGCTAATGCATCAATACAAATGCAGCAAACGTATGCACACACAATTCATACATCCACGAGCAGAGCCACGCTTATTTAATCACGAGGTAGGGTTTTCCTGCAGAAACGTGCTTGGTTTAGGTGGTTCTAACTGTTCTCACCAGGCCAAAGGTCCCCAAGGTGCCCCCATTATAGGGACCTCTCAATCTCTCAATCCTCGGGTCATACACGGAACTCCGTGGTGACACCCTTAGATCAAAAGAAGAGAGTTATCACCTTGAGTTGGTGGTTTTCCGACAACGGTAGTAGCCCCGTGTGCCAACTAACCGATCGTATCTGCCACCCACTCCCTATAGATATTCACTCTTGCCCCCGGGTATAGAGGGACTGTTGTGTGCAAGGGTTTTTGTGTGCAATTTATATTTCAGACAATTGCAGAAATAATCATACAGCAGTTATATAAAGCCATACAATAAAAACATACAGAAGGGTAAAGGCGTAATTTCAAATCTTTACTTAGTTTGAATTTATCTGTCACTAAATGGGATCAACTCTCTAGCTTCCCCAGTGGAGTCGCCATCTGTCGCCGCCGTCCCTTTCCGATGTTCGGAGGACGTCTTTGAAACGTTTATGCGAGCGGTCGCGAAAAGATGGTTTAGACTCGCGTTTTTGTTTTAAAAGGTTTTCGAAAAGGGGTTCTTATGGAGTCGCCACCAATGTTTTGACCATAAACATTGGAAAAGGAAAAAATGTTGATTTTAAGAAAAACCGCACTTGGCCATTATAACCAGAGTTGGGTAAGGGAGTTAGTTACGTGTGGGGAAGGTGTTAGCACCCCACAACGCCCCTTTCGGGTTCCCTATGACAGATTAATTCATTTAAATAAAGACTATGAGAAATTACGCGATCACCCTATTTTATTACATAATATTAAATGGCTATTTACATGATTTTATTCTATGTTGCATGCATAAAATGATGAATAAAGCTAAATAAAGCGATAAAAGAGATATTAAAATAACTATCTACATGATCCTATTCTACATGACATAATAAAGCTAAATAAAACAATAAAACAATAAATAAAACAATAAAAGAGAAGGGAATTGAAAAGAACCTCCGTAGCAAGCTTTATATTGAGAATCTCGAAGCTGTGAGGATGCGTTTTGGCAACCCCTCTCTACACAGTCTCTCCTCACCAATACAAGATCGACTCTACTAAAAATTTAAAGAAGAATCAAATGCCGGAATATAATTCCTTAACCGATTGTTACCTATTTAAGGCAATCGGAAAGATCATTCGAGAGAGGGAGAGAAGTAGACAAGTGCTCTAAAGTGTTTCAGAGCTCTCCGGAGTGTCTCGTGGTGTGAAAAAGTGGCAAATGGGCCTCCTATTTATAGTTTTTCGCAGCTGGCGCACTTTGGGACGGCCGTCCGGGTTGGGACGGCCGTCGCGGACTGGGATGGCCGTCCCAAATGGCAAATTTACACGAACGGGACCCCGGGAAGGCGGGACGGCCGTCCCACTAAGCTGGGTTTGGGACGGCCGTCCCACATTCGGGACGCGCGTCCCAGCTGCTTAATTGCAGTTGGGACGGCCGTCCCACATTCGGGACGCGCGTCCCAACTGCTTAATTGCAGTTGGGACGGCCGTCCCACTTTTGGGACCGTGGTCCCGGCCTGTTTTGTCCAGTCTTCGCGTTTTGGGACCCCGGGAAGCTTTCCTTTCCTTTTTCGGACATAGATTGATGCCGATGTGTGTCCGTTGAAGCTTTATCTTCATATAGGAAGTCTTCTTGGCCTTCCCTAAGATGCCGGGCGAGCTTTATCTTTCTGTGGGAAGTCTCTTTAGTCTTTATTGTGCGAGTGAGTGAACTCCGTCTTTTGTTGTGGGAGGTCCTTCTCGTTTTGGGAAGCCGGATGAACTCCGTCTTCGGGTGAAGTTCCTCTAGCTTTTATTTTGAGAGGCCGGGCAAAATTAGGGGTCTACATCACTTAAATGAATTAATCCGTCATAGGGAACCCGAAAGGGGCGTTGTGGGGTGTTAACACCTTCCCCACACGTAACTAACTCCCTTACCTAACTCTGGTTATAATGGCCAAGTTTGGTTTTTAATAAAATCAATGCCTTTTTATCCTTTTCCAATGTTTATGGTCAAAACATTGGTGGCGACTCCATAAGAACCCCTTTTCGAATACCTTGCTTTTATTAGAGGATAGTTCAGTTGTTGAGCACCTCGGAAGCAATGAACATAATTTTAAACAAAAAACGCGAGTCTAAACCATCTTTTCGCGACCGCTCGCATAAACGTTCGAGATGTCCCTGGACGTTGGAACGGACGGTGGCGATAGATGGCGACTCCGCTGGGGAAGCTAGAGAGTTTATCCCATTTAGTGACGGATAAATTCAAACTAAGTAAAGATTTTAAATTACGCCTTTACCCTTTTCTGTATTTTTATTGTATGGCTTTAATAATTGTTGTATGATTATTTCTGCAAATTGTTTGAAATATAAATTGCACACAAAACGCCTTGCACACAACAGTCCCTCTATACCCAGGGGCAAGAGTGAATACCTATAGGGAGTGGGTGGCAGATACGACCGGCTTGTTGGCACACGGGGCTACAACCATTGTCGGAAACCACCAACTCAAGGTGATAACTCTCTTCTTTTGGTCTAAGGATGTCAACACGGAGTTCCGTGCATGACCCGAGGACTGAGAGATTGAGAGGTCCCTATAATGGGGGCACCTTGGGGACCTTTGGCCTTGGTGAGAATAGTGTAGAACCACCTAAACCAAGCACGTTTCTGTAGGAAAACCCTACCTCGTGATTAAATAAGCATGGCTCTGCTCGTGGGTGAATGAATTGTGTGTGCATTTGTTTGTTGCAGTTGTATTGATGCATTAGCATAGGGTAATCATATAACAAACAAAAAATGAAAAACCCTAAAAATCAAAAAGTGATAAGATAACCACCTTTATCTCGGATAGTCTTCAGTTAAGCTAGCCTGGTTTCAGGTTCTTTGTAAGCTAAGTAGCCACGTTGACCGACAGAAGAGATAAAGGGTCATAAAATATATAAAAACGATTAAAAACCATAAAAAATGCCTTTTACAATAAAAAGATTCTTGGCAAAGTCGTATCATTCATACCACATCATCCAATAAGTGGTAAAACCCAGAGAGAAAATAAATGCACTAAGAAAAGTATGCATAAACATCATCATAATAAATCTATCATACATAAACACATTCATTCTAGGATTTATTAGATATCCTTAGACAATAGCGAAAGAGACCCAAGTGTGTTTATCACCTTCCTAGAAGAGATAAGTGCGCTAAGGTATGTTGGCAACCTTTGAAAAAAGGAAGTTAACACATTAAGGTGGGTATGGTATCCTTAAAACATAGGCTTTTGAGAAGATACCATAACTATTGTCTAAGGCATATCTATTTCACACTAATCTTTTGAAATAAAAAGCTATAATAAAAATCGTTAAAATCATTTAGAAAGTGGCTGGTCTTCTGCCCGTCCTCACTCGTGCTAAGAAAGCTAAGAAGATGGAGCAACTAGAAGAACAAAACCGAAAGCTCACCACTGAGCTTAATACGCTGAAAGAGCAAATGGCTCAAATGCTGGAAATGATGCGCCAGCAAAATCTCCATAAGGAAGGTCCTCAAAGTGGACAAGCCTCCCACCAAGAAGAAGAGGAGGAACCCAATGATGAGCATGACCAATCTGGTACAAGGGCAGTACATATTCATGCTCCGGAAGTATCAAAACAATAGTTGACTGCCCTTGAAGAGAGATTGAGAGCCATGGAAGGGCATAATTTTGATGTTAAAGAGGCAGCTGATATGTGCCTCGTCAAAAATATCCAATTCCCTAACAAGTTCAAAACTCCGGACTTCCCAAAATACATGGGAATGACCTGCCCCAAAAGCCATCTTACAATGTACTGCCGTAAGATGGCTGCATATGCGGATAATGAAAAGCTCCTGATCCACTGCTTTCAGGAAAGCTTAGCTGAATCAGCCCTAAATTGGTATATGCAACTGGAAGGAGGGCAAATCCAAACCTGGAGACATCTGGCGGATGCTTTCCTTCGTCGTTATAAGTACAACATCGATCTGACCCCTGAAAGAGCAGATCTACAATTACTAAGCAAGAAAGACGACGAAACCTTCAAGGCATACGCTCAAAGATGGAGGGAATTAGCAGCTCAAGTAGAACCTCCTCTATCTGACAAGGAAACTACATCCATGTTCATCAATTCTTTGACTGGTCCCTATTATGACAAAATGATAGGGAACACATCAACACTCTTCGCGGATGTAGTCATCATAGGAGAAAGAGTAGAGCAAGGTCTGAAAAGCGGAAGAATTGCACAGCAAACTTCCTCCAACTCCTCTACTCCAAATGTTAAAAAGAGCTATGGAAAGAAGAAGGAAGGAACCGTGAACGCAATCAACATTGCCATCCCTTCTTCTTCCTCGCAACAAACCAAGTCGCGCAGACAAGAGAGAAAATTCACTTCAATCCCAACCTCCTATGGAAGTTTGCTTTCAAAATTATTGGATGTCAAACTCCTCGTACGCGTCCCTCCCAAGAAAATGGAGCCACCTTACCCAGAATGGTACAAAGCTAATGAAAACTGTGATTACCATTCAGGTTCCCCGGGACACTCCGTTGAAAACTGTATGGCTTTAAAGCACAAGGTCCAGAATCTGATAGAGGCAGGATGGATTACCTTTGACGCATCTACTCCAAAGGTGGATGACCAGCCCTTATCAAAGCCCGAATAAAAGATGGGATAGGGAAGACCAGCAATTTAGGGCTCATCATTTTTGCCATCTCTAAAAAATATATATAATAAACATAAAAAATATTCAAGCTTCCGATGTATCTCTCGTGATCCTCGTCCATGATCACGGGATTTTTTATTAAAGTGGGCTTTGTAAATATTTCTTTTTGTCAATACAATCAGGCATTTTTCATAATATTCATATTCTCTTTCATTCTTTTCTCTCTCACACCTTTAATAAAGAAATCTAAAACAAAGCATAACCATACAGTCATGTCTGTAATTGAAAACTCTCTGGAAGATCCGAAAGCCGAAGGCGAATGGATTGAGTCAGACAGTGAGGAGGGGACCATTTCCCCGGACATGCAAAGACTGTTGGAAAAAGAATCTCAATCAATACAGCCCCATCAGGAGAAAACTGAGGCCATCAATTTGGGACAAGAAGATAATAAGAAAGAAGTAAATATTGGAACCCAAATTGACGATGATGTCAGGGAGAGTCTGATACAACTATTAAAAGAATATGTGGACGTGTTTGCATGGTCCTACCATGATATGCCTGGGATAGATAAAAGCATAGTGGAGCATCGATTACCACTAAAAGAGGGATTTCGGCCCGTTAAGCAAAAACTCAGGAGAGTAAAACCAGAATGGTCCTTAAAAATTAAGGAAGAAGTAGAAAAACAGTTGGACGCCAATTTTCTGATTGTGTCAAAATACCCTGAATGGTTGGCCAACATTGTGCCAGTTGTAAAGAAAAATGGAAAAATCAGAGTATGCGTAGATTACAGGGATTTAAACCGTGCAAGTCCAAAAGATGATTTTCCCTTACCGCATATTGATATGCTGGTAGATCACACCGCTACAAATACTCTCTATTCTTTCATGGATGGATATGCAGGGTATAACCAAATTAAATTGGCCGTTGAAGATAGAGAAAAAACTTCCTTCATTACACCGTGGGGTACATTCTGTTATAGAGTAATGCCTTTTGGACTTAAGAATACAGGGGCTACTTATCAAAGGGCTATGGTTACATTATTTCATGATATGATCCACAAAGAAATCAAAGTATATGTGGATGACATGATCGCTAAGTCCAAAAACGAAATAGATCACCTCCAATACTTAAAGAAGTTATTCAATCGGCTTCGAAAATACCAGATTAAGCTCAATCCGGCTAAATGCACATTCGGAGTACGATCAGGAAAACTCCTTGGGTTTATTGTCAGTAAAAGAGGAATTGAGGTAGACCCTGATAAAACAAAGGCAATCATAGAAATGCCCCCACCAAGAACAGAAAAAGAAGTCAGAGGGTTCTTAGGCCGAATAAACTACATCGCACGGTTCATCGCGCAATTAACGGACAAGTGTACGCCTATCTTCAAGTTATTGCGTAAAAACCAACCGAAAGTTTGGAACGACGAATGTCAACAAGCTTTCAAAAAAATCAAAATGTGCCTAACCAATCCCCCAGTATTGGTACCACCTGTGGAAGGAAAGCCCCTAATTCTTTACCTGTCAGTACTCGACGAGTCCATGGGATGTGTGCTCGATCAGCAAGATGATACGGGTAAAAAAGAACAAGCCATATATTACCTCAGTAAGAAATTTCTAAACTATGAGACCCGTTATACACCACTTGAAAAAACATGTTGTGCATTGGTGTGGGCAACTCAACGTCTTCGACAATATATGGTCAGACATACAACTTGGTTAATTTCCAAAATGGACCCAATCAAATATCTGTTTGAAAAACCCGTCTTGACCGGAAGGATAGCCAGGTGGCAAGTACTCCTCTCAGAATTCGATATTGTTCATGTCACTCAGAAAGCTATCAAAGGTAGTCCTTTAGCAGACTATTTGGCACATGGGCCAACTGACGAATATCAATCCCTCCAAGATGACTTTCCAGATGAGCACATAATGCATATCCAACATGAAGAACATGAAGATAATAAGTGGATCATGTTTTTCGATGGAGCTTCAAACTTATTGGGACATGGGATCGGAGCTATTTTAATATCTCCCGAAAAGAAGTATATCCCAGTAACAGCCAGACTAAACTTTGATTGCACGAACAATATGGCGGAATACGAAGCTTGTGCTCTAGGTATTCAAGCAGCTCTGGATCATGGGGTGACGAAACTTAAAGTATTCGGTGACTCATCCCTTGTTATTTACCAACTCAAGGGTGAATGGGAAACTAGAAATTCCAAGTTAATCCCTTATCTGGAGCATATCCGTAATATGACTTCAAAAATGGAAAACATCAGTTTCGAGTACATCCCTCGGGAAGATAACCAGATTGCAGATGCACTGGCAACATTATCATCCATGTTTGCATTAAGACAAGAACATGAGATGCCCATCATCCAAGTCAAAAGGCACGATAAACAAGCCTTCTGTATGACGGTGGACAATGAAAAAGATAAAACCCCTTGGTATCATGACATAAGGCGATACTTGACAAAGGGTGAATATCCTGAGGGAATCAGTGACAATGATAAAAGGATCATTCGAAAAAGGGCCATAGGGTTTATGTTAATAGGAGAAACCCTTTATAAAAAGAGCTTTGACTCTACTTTGCTAAGATGCGTCAATCTTGCAGAAGCTCAGGCATTAATTAAAGAAACACATGAAGGAGCCTTCGGGACTCATGCACCAGGGCATATCATGGCTAGGAAAATCCTCAGGGCAGGATATTTTTGGTTCACAATGGAAAAAGATTGTTATCAGTACGCCAGAAAATGTCACAAGTGTCAGGTACACGCGGACAATATACATGTTCCACCAGTACCACTCAATGTTATGGCTATCCCTTGGCCATTTGCTATGTGGGGCATGGATGTTATCGGACCTATTGAACCTAAGGCATCCAATGGCCATCAATTCATTTTGGTAGCTATTGACTACTTCACTAAGTGGGTAGAAGCCACATCTTATGCACATGTGACTAAAAAGGTAGTGGTCACCTTTGTTAAGAAGAATATCATATGTAGATATGGCAATCCACATCGTCTTATTACTGATAATGTAACCAACTTGAATAATACGATGATGGAAGAACTATGCCAGGAATTCAAAATTCAACATCATAATTCTTCTCCTTATCGGCCGAAAATGAACGGAGCGGTAGAAGCGGCCAACAAAAACATCAAGAAGATTGTTCAAAAGATGGTTAAAACTTATAAGGATTGGCATGAAATGTTGCCTTTTACTCTTCATGGTTACCGAACATCTGTACGAACCTCAACAAGAGCTACTCCGTTCTCCCTTGTATATGGAATGGAAGCCGTATTTCCAATAGAGGTCGAAATACCTTCCTTGCGAATCATAATGGAAGCAAAATTAACAGAAGCCGAATGGGTGCAAAGTCGATACGATCAATTAAACCTTATCGATGAAAAGCGGTTGAATGCTATATGCCATGGACAAGCCTATCAAAGGAAGATCAAAAAGGCTTATGATAAAAAGGTCCACCCTCATACTTATCAAGAAGGGGATCTAGTAATAAAGAAACTGCTTCCGACCCAGAAGGATAAAATTGGAAAATGGGCAGCAAATTATGAAGGACCCTTTGTGGTCAAAAGAGCTTTCTCAGGAGGGGCACTTATCCTCACCAATATGGATGGAGAGGAACTTCGACACCCAATCAATTATGATGCAATGAAGAAGTATTATGCTTGAAGACATTGCTCAAGACCCGTCAGGAATGAAAACCCGCAAAGGGCATCCCTGGGCAAAAGATAGGGTCTATATCCCTCGCTAGGATACGTCCTAGGCAAAAAGTAGAGGTAATAAAAAAAAAACTAAGAGCAATGGTTACTTTAGTCGAAAACCGAAAAGGCGGCTAAAGTAACATTCTTCCAAAAGCAAGCAGTCTGCATAGTCTTCACTCTGAGCTCACGCATCTCAACTAAAGCAATTAGGAGAACCAGGGGGCAGATATCATGGACATGACTGTTTAAGCCTATACCGTATAGCCAACCTTGACCACCCATTCTTCTAAATATCTCTTGAAATCCTTCTATAAAAGAAATAAAACTTTTGCTCATTTATCAATAAAATTCCTTTTCATTTCCTTTCTCTTGACCAAATATTATGGAAATGCTTCTTTATTGATAAATCATAAATATGCACAAAGACTTTTAATCAAAGATCAAGCATGCATCTAAAAAGAGGAAGCATAAAAATAATAAAAGAATAAGTGCCTGCTAGTATATTCTTAGGTAAAAACTAGGGTAGCCTGCTAGATCGCAAACCCCAAAAAAGACGATCTAGGCAAAAGATAAGGCAAAAGCCCCCTAAGATATTCTAGGCAAAAATTAAGGCAGCCCGCTAGATCGAAAACCCATAAAGGGCGGTCTAGGCAAAAGATAGGGCTAAAACCAAAAGATGAATAAAAGAGGAGCCCATCATCATAAAGGAGGAGCCCATCATGGTCATAAAAGAGGAGCCTATCGGCGTATTCATAAGAAGCCAACGGGAGAAGACCAGTTACTTTCTAAATGCATCAAAAATAAATAAACATTAGATTGCATTTAGGACATCCACACACAAAGTAGTTGCATAATACAACTTTGTCAAAATCAAGAAAAAATAATATTCTTCAATCAAGAATAATAAACATGCATATAAGGAGGATAGTCTCCATGCTTGTGATTGAAAATAGAAGGCGCCAAAATCCAGCCTCTAAATGAAAATCAGAATCACGAAAGATGAAATCAAAAAACCATTCCAGCAGAATAAAGAGCTTCAAGAAAACTAGCTCCAACCTTCTACACTAATAAAAGAAGGTACATCGAAGAAAAAAGCCAACGGAAAGGCTTGATAATTCCCAAGCGGATCCTTGCCTACTCCAAAGGCAACACAAAAATTATTTCATGACTCAGCATCACCACATGAGTCATCAAACATAAATCATTTAAAGCCTCAATCAACATCCTTCCATCCAAGAAAAAGGAAGTCATCAACATGAAAAAGCCAACGGAAAGGCTTGATCATCCCCAAGAGGATCCTTGCTTACTCCAGAGGCAAGACAAAAAGATTATCTCACAACTCAGCTTCATCGCCATATGAGTCATCAAGCACACTTATCCAGAATCTCCGCTTCATTCCCCAAAGGAGAATAAGGACTACACAAGAGTCCATCAAAGAAAATACGGAGACAAATCCTCCATATCACCAGGGGGCAACAATAAAGGAAAAGAAAAAACTTTTCATCCCCTAAACAGAGGCCACTACAGAGAAAGGTCGTAAAACAGTCATAGAAAGTCAACCTATGCAAGAGGAAATACAGGTCCAAAGCGCAAAGCTTTCAATAAAGCATTTCCCTACTCAGAGGTATTATCAAGAGCAAATATCCTTAAGTAGAACATCAGCCTACAGAAGAGGCGAAAAACAACGTATAAAGTCTTCACCACTAGTGAAGCATCCGCCTAATCAAGAGGCACAACCGAAAAAAATCAACAAATCCCCAGAGGATCACTGCCTAAAAAGAGGCAATCAACAAGAATCTCCGGCCAAGACCGGATGGCTAAAACAGAAAAAGCCAAAAACAAAGAAACCCCGACAAAAGCCGGATGGCTAAAAGAAAAAGCCAAAACAATGAAATCCCCGGTAAAACCGGATGACTAAAAAAAAAAGTCAAAAAGAAAAATCCATCATTCCCTACGGAATAGGCGCATGATCAAAGACAGTAAGCCGCCAACACTTCTCTAAAAAATCCGATAAGGATTTTTTTTAGAATATCTCAAAAAGCCCTGTCGCTGCCGTCCGTTCTGACGTCCGGGGGACGTCTCGAACGTTCTGCGAGCGGTCGCGAAAAGATGACTGAGACTCGCGTTTTTTGTTAAAATTGTGTTCATTGCTTCCGAGGTGCTCAACAATGAACTATCCTCTAATAGAAGCAAGGTTTTCAAAAAGGGTTCTTTTGGAGTCGCCACCAATGTTTTGACCATAAACATTGGAAAAGGAGAAAAAGGCATTGATTTTAATAAAAACCAACTTGGCCATTATAACCAGAGTCGGGTAAGGGAGTTAGTTACGTGTGGGGAAGGTATTAGCACCCCACAACGCCCCTTTCGGGTTCCCTATGACGGATTAATTCATTTAAGTCCTAGATTATGAGAAATTACGCATTTACCCTTATTTTATTTATTTAATAAATATGGCTATCTACATGATTTATCTACATTGCATACGAAGTAAATAAAGCAAGTAAAGAAGAAGAGAATTGAGAAAAAACCTCCGTAGCAAGCTTTATATTATAAGTCTTTTACAAAGAGGACGCGTTTCGCGGTCCTTCGCTCTACAACAACTCTCCTCTCGATTACGAGACTTCGACTCGACTAAAATTTCTAGAAGAATCGAATGCCGGAATACAAATTCCTTAAGCTGATTGTTACCTATTAAAGGCAATCGGAAAGATCATTCGAGAGAGGAGAGAAGAAGACAAGTCCAGGAAATGCTCGGGTGTCCGAGGTGTCCGGAATGAGACAAATGAGGCTCCTATTTATAGCCATTTTCGCCCCTGGACATTTGGGACGGCCGTGCGGACTGGGACGGCCGTCCCAAATGCATTTTTTGCATTGGGACAGTTTGGGACGGCCTGGCATGTTTGGGATGGCCGTCCCAAACGCATTTTTCTTCATACTTGGGACCCCGGACATTTGGGACGGCCGTCCCACATTCGGGACGCGCGTCCCAAGCTGCTAAATTGCAGTTGGGACGGCCGTCCCACTTTTGGGATGGTGGTCTCGACTGCTTTGTCCAGCCTTTGTATTTTGGGACCCAGGAAGCTTTCCTTGCCGTTTTTGAACATGGATTGGTGCCGATATATGTCCGTTGAAGCTCTATCTTCGTGTAGGAAGTCTTCTTGGCCTTTATTAAGATGCCAGGCAAGCTTTATCTTTGTGTAGGACGTCTCTTTTGTCTTTACTGCGTGAATGAGTGAACCCCGTTTTTGTTGTAGGAGGTCTTTCTCTATTTTTGATATGAAGCCGGGCGATCTCCGTGTTTGTTGTGGGAGGTTTCCTCGGTTTTGGGAAGCCGGACGAACTCCATCTTCGGGCGAAGTTCCTCTAGCTTTTATTTTGAGAGGCCGGGCAAAATTAGGGGTCTACAAGCCCTATAGAATAGGGTTCACACCAAGTGGGGTGTAAAAAACCACTAGAGTCTGTCAAGATGCAGATTCGTACCAGGTGGGGGTAAGTACCCACAAGAGTCTGTCAAGATGCAGATTCGCACCAAGTGAGGGTGTAAAAACCACTAGAGTCTGTCAAGATGCAGATTCGCACCAAGTGGGGGTGTAAAAACCACTAGAGTCTGTCAAGATGCAGATTCGCACCAAGTGGGGGTGTAAAAACCACTAGAGTCTGTCAAGATGCAGATTCGTACCAGGTGGGGGTAAGTACCCACAAGAGTCTGTCAAGATGCAGATTCGCACCAAGTGGGGGTGTAAAAACCACTAGAGTCTGTCAAGATGCAGATTCGTACTAGGTGGGGGTAAGTACCCACAAGAGTCTGTCAAGATGCAGATTCGCACCAAGTGGGGGTGTAAAAACCACTAGAGTCTGTCAAGATGCAGATTCGCACCAAGTGGGGGTGTAAAAACCACTAGAGTCTGTCAAGATGCAGATTCGTACCAGGTGGGGGTAGGTACCCACAAGAATCTGTCAAGATGCAGATTCGCACCAGGTGGGGGTAGGTACCCACCAGAGCCTTATAAAATAAGGTTTGTATCGGATGAGGGTAGGTACTCATCATAACTTAACAGAATGCATCTGGTGGAGTAAAATACTTGCCTGAGCATTACAAAAATGGGTTGCAAATACCTTGCTTCTATTTGAGGATAGTTCAAGTGTTGAACACCTCAGAAGTAAGTACCCACAAGAGTTTAGCAAAATGCGAACTCATACCGGGTGAGGGTAGGTACTCACCAAAGCCTTGCAAAACAAGGTTTATACCTAGTGGGGGTAGATACCCACAAGAGCCTAGCGAAACACAGACTCATACCGGGTGAGGGTAAGTACTCACCAGAGCCTTATAAAGTAAGGCTCAAACCAGATAGGGGTTGGTACCTATCAAAAATATTTATCATCCGGAGGATCAGCAAAGAAGCATCCGAAGGATAACCGGGCAAAAGGGTTAACTCCTTCCCCTACCAACTAATTTTGTCGGCATGTTAAGCCAACAAATTAGCTGGGCAGGTGAAGGGGGGGCAGCTGTAGACCCCTAATTTTGCCCGGTCTCTCAATAAAGGCTAAAGAGACTTCCTACAACAAAGACAAAGCTCGCCTGACATCTCAATAAAGGCCAAGAAGACTTCCTATATGAAGATAAAGCTTTAACGGGCGTGTATCGGCATCAAACGACGTCCGAATACAGAAAGGAAAGCTTCCCAGGGGTCCCAGAACACAAAGGCTGGCCAAAACAGGTCGAGACGGTCGTCCCAAGGTCGAGACGGCCGTCCCAACCTTCCCTGGCCAAGTGGGACGGCCGTCCCAACTGGGACTGCCAGTCCCAGGTTTCAGGTGGTCTCAGCCTTTGTAAAAGAGGTAGTTGGGACGACCCTCCCAACCTAGACGGCCGTCCCAACTCAGTAGGGCGTCTCAGATGTTCAGGCAGCGAAAAACTATAAATAGGAGGCTCATTTGCCATGTTTCACACACCAGAAACCTCCCAGTACTTGTCTATCCTCTTCCCTCTTCGAATGAACTCTCTAATTGCCTTGATAAGGTAACAATCAGTTAAGGAATCATATTCCAGCATTCGATTCTTCTGTAAAATTGAGTCGAGTCGATCTTGTATTTGGAGAGGAGAGTCTTTGTAGAGCGAAGGATTGCCAAAACGCATCCTCACGATTAAAGATTCATAATACAAAGCTTGCTACGGAGGTTCTGTTCAATTCTCTTCTCTTTTACTGCTTTATTTATTGCTTTCTGTATGCAATAAGAAATAAAGTCATGTAGATAGCCATTTTTAACATTATGCAATAAAATAGGGTAATCGCGTAATTTCTCATAATCTTCACTTAAATGAATTAATCCGTCATAGGGAACCCGAAAGGGGCGTTGTGGGGTGCTAACACCTTCCCCACACGTAACTAACTCCCTTACCTAACTCTGGTTATAATGGCCAAGTTTGGTTTTTAATAAAATCAATGCCTTTTTATCCTTTTCCAATGTTTACGGTCAAAACATTGGTGGCGACTGCATAAGAACCCCTTTTCAAAAACCTTGCTTTTATTAGAGGATAGTTCAGTTGTTGAGCACCTCGGAAGTAATGAACATAATTTTAAACAAAAAATGCGAGTCTAAACCATCTTTTCGCTACCGCTCGCATAAACGTTCAAGATGTCCCTAGACGTCGGAACGGACGGCGGCGACACAGCCATTTCAAGCACTATCCCTAAGGGCTATCTTTTGGAGACGATCCATGATGGGGGAATTGTTGGTACATATGCTCCCGGAATTCTGCTTGCTCCCGGGCTTCGTTGCGGTATTCTTGCTGGAATGTTGTCCATTCTTGCCGCATTCCCTGCTGATATTGGTACATCGTCTCCAGCCAGGTGTCAAAGGCTTCTTGCCACACAGACATTTGATCGAATTGCTGGCGCAGATCGTGGATGTTGCAGTTTACGCCAGCAAAGTCATCTGTGTATTGTGGTGGTTGTTGGTGCTGATGTGGCTGCTGGAAGTTGGGAGGTGTTGGGAGATCGTGCATCGCCACGATGTCCTGGAGGTCCAGCGCGAAATCCAGCGAGGGATGAAGGGCCAACTAAGTCCCGCTGCGTATCAGCATCCCCATGCTGACCAGAATCGACCCACTGATGGATTCAGGTCGTAGACTGGAGGCCAACTCTTCCCGGCCAGCGCACCCCCATTTCTCTGCCAGGGGAGTGATAAGAGGAGCCATGAGGACGACTCCCACTGGTCTGCTCCCGAAGTCCTTAAGGGACCTCAGGAAGAAGTAGCCAGGGTTGCAGCATCGCCCCTAGCTCATGCACTAAAGCACGAAGAGGTCTGGGAGGGTTACCTTACCCTGGCTCTCTTTCCTCCCATGTACAGTCCCAGCCAGCAGTTTGTGGCAAATATAGAGGGCTGGGGGGAGGGCTGGGGGGAGGGCTGACCCCTTCATCAGCATGGGCGACCTGGTGAGTTCCTCCCACATTTCATCGACGGTGAGGTTGGTGGGGCGGCTGTAGATGGCCTCCTGGTACTCCCGAGTTAGCACATCCTCGGGCCGGACGAACCCAATGCTCACATTGAATTCGTCGAGGGTGGTCGTCCGGTATGTCCCACCCATGAAATAGTTTACCATCTTGGTTGGTGGTAGGCCTGGGACCATGGAGGGAGCCTCGGCGTAGGAGATGGAGGCAAGGAACTCCAGTACCGCTTGAGGGTACACGTGGGTAGGTGGAGGCTGCAGCAGGAAGCCCCACCCAATACTGTCTATGTGGGCCCGAACATCGTCCTCCCACCCGAACTCGGCGAGGATGCCGAAGTCAAGCCTGAGCATGGGGTGCCACGTATAGCCCCGGATGTGCTCGAGGTGGGCTAGGTGCTATGGCGAGAGCTGAGTAGGATCCTGGGGAGCTGGTGCCGAGGAACTGCTAGCGCCGGCAGTGCCTCTTCTCTTCCTGGATTGGCTTCTACCGAACATTTTGGCCAGAAAGTGCTCTGAAGGTGAGAAATCTGAGAGTTGGAGGTTCTGGGGTGCAGAGAAGTTGTGAGGAACCTTCAGGACGCCCCCTCTATATATAGGGGAAAAACCAGATTCAGGACCGCCATCTGGGAAGTCGAGACGGCGGTCTCAAATTTGTGCAGGTCGAGACGGCCGTCTGGGAAGTCGAGACGATGGTCTCGACTTTGGCCTTAAACGAGATGGCCGTCTCGACTTCCCAGAGGGGCGTCTCGTTTTCAGCTAAGTCGAGACGGCGGTCTCGATGGTCGAGACGACGGTCTCGTTTTGCTGGGAGACCGAGATGACGGTCTGGGAGTTCCGGACGACCGTCTCGAATTTCAGAGGTTTTTTTTTTTTTTTGTATAAAGCAAATAGGACCTGGTTCAAAAACATTTTTATGCATGCAATGTTTTCATGTTTGATGTCCTATAATGCCTATTTCAATTAATTTTCAGAAGGATTTTACTGACGTGTCTTGTAGCGTCGAATGTCCTCGATCTCGTACTCTTGTGTTTGGCTGTACCTTGCTGGATTTCTTATGACCGAAGGGTAGCTTATTTTTCCTTTTCCTTTTCTTTTTTCTTTT
>OY731401.1:9530431-9561997 GCA_963425845.1 Sphenostylis stenocarpa
AAGCACAAGTCGGCATGGACGGCAAATACGCAAATGGAGGCATTCGACGCTACAAGACACGTCGGTTAAATCCTTCGAAAAACTAATTGAAGTAGGCATTATAGGACATCAAACATGAAAACATTGCAAGCATAAAATGTTTTTGAACCAGGTCCTATTTCTTTCCAAAAAAAAAAAAAATCTCATAAGATCAAGACGGTCGTCTCGTATTTCCAGACCGCCGTCTCGATCCTCAGAAAATCGAGACCGCCGTCTCGACTTGGCCAAAAACGAGACGGTCGTCTCGCTTAAGGTCAAAGTCGAGACCGCCGTCTCGAGGTCCCAGACGACCGTCTCGACTCGCGCAAAATCGAGACCGCCGTCTCGACTTCCCAAACGGCAGTCCCGAATTTGATTTTCCCCCTATAAATAGAGGAGGGGTCTTGGGGGTTCTCCGCACCTCCTCTGCACCCCAACTCTCTGATCTCTAACTCTCGAGCACTTTACCGTGAAAATGCACCGTGGAAGCCAATCCAGGAAGAGAAGAGGTTCTTCTGGCCCTAGCAGTTCCTCAGCACCTGTCCCCCAGGATCCCACTCAGCTCTCTCCACTGCACCAGGCTCGTCTAGAGCATATCAGGGGGTACACATGGCACCCCATGCTCAAATTAGACTTCGGCATTCTCTCCGAATTCAGATGGGAGGACGACGTCCGGGCCCACATTGACAGCATTAGATGGGGCTTCCTCCTACAGTCTCCACCTACCCACGTGTATCCCCAGGTAGTGCTGGAGTTTCTTGCCTCCATCTCCAACGCCGAGATTCCCGCCATGGTCCCAGGCCTGTCACCAACCAAGATGGTGACATACTTTATGGGTGGGATGTATCGGACCACCACCCTCGACGAATTCAATGTGAACATTGGGTTCGTCCAGCCTGGGGACGTGCTAACCCGGGATTACCAGGAGGCCATCTGCGCGCGCCCCACCAACCTCACCGCCGGCGAGATGTGGGAGGAGCTCACCAGGGCGCCCACTTTGCCCACACTGATGAAGGGCTCAGCACTCCCCCCAACCCTCCGTATCTGCCACAAGCTGCTGACAGGGACCATCCACGGGCGGAAAGAGAGCCAGGGAAAGGTAACCCTTCCAGACCTCTTCATCCTTTACTGCATGAGCCAGAGGCGCCGGTGCAACCCTAGCTATTTCTTCCTGAAGGCCCTCAAGGACTTCGGGAGCCAGCCAGTGGGAGTCGTCCTCATGGCTCCCCTCATTACCCCCCTGGCAGAGAAATGGGGGTGCAGTGGCCGGGAAGAACTGGCCTCCAGCCTCCGACCCGAATCCATCAACGGGTCGGTACTGGTCAGCATGGGGATGCTGCTGCGCCACGGGACCCAGCTGATCCTCCATCCCTCCCTGGATATCACTTTGGATCTCCGGGACCTCGTGGCAATGCACGATCTCCCAACACCTCCCGAGTTCCAACAACCACAACAAAAGCAACAACAACAGCAACAATACATAGATGACTTTGCTGGCGTAAACCGTAATATCTACGATTTGCGCCAGCAATTCGATCAGATGTCTGTGAGACAGGAGCAGATGTCCCTAAGGCAGGAGGCCTTCGACACGAGACTGGAGACAATATACCAGTACCAAGAGGGGATGAGGCAAGACTGGGCGGTCTTCCAGCAGGAGTATCGCGATGAAGTCTGGGACCAGGCAGAGTTCCGGAGGCATATGTACCGGCAGTTCCCCTCTTATGGATCGTCTCCAGACGAGAGTCCACCTTCTTAGGGATAGTGCTTATAGAATAAGTTGCTGTAAATAAATTTTTCTTATTAATAAAAATTTTTCATGCATTTTTTGCTATCCCTTTCAAAAAGTCGGCGTAACAAAAGAAGCTTAAAGTAAAAAGACTTACGCTTGAAAAAACCAAAATCCAAAATCGCGAGAAAAAAGAGACAAAACCGCGAAAAAAGGCAGGATTAAAAAACCACCTTGACCAACAATTTTTCGACAACCAAACAGAAGTCAAACAACAAACAAAGACCAATCGACCAACCAGCAAGAGTCGGGTGATCACCATCAAAAGATAAAAAAAAAAAAGAATCCCCAGTAATCAACAAGGCTGGATGAACACTACAAAATCCCCGGCACAGACCGGACGACCAGATCTTAGAAAAGACGAAGATGAGAGAACACATCTCAACATAGGCGCATGAGCTAGAGCAGTAAGTCGCCACCACAGCTAAAGGATCGGCTACCGCAAGAAGGAGCATACGGAGGTATAACACCAGATGAGGGTGTATACTCATCAGGCCTTACAAAATGGGGGCTTACCGGACGGGGGTTCATACTCGTCAAACACCAGATGGGGGTGTATACTCATCAGGCCTTACAAAAGGGGCTTACCGGGCGAGGGTTCATACTCGTCAAACCAGATGGGGGTTCGTACTCATTAGCCGAAAGGATCAGCTACCGCCAGAAGAAGCATCCTGGAAACACACTTTTTCCCAGAAGATCAACCGCCACAAAGACGGAACATCTGAAGGACAACCGGGCAAGATGGTCAACTCCTTTACCCTCCAATAGGTCTCCTTGGCACAACATGCCAGCAGTCGACTAGTCGGGTAAAGGGGGGGCAGCTGTAGACCTCAAATCTTGCCTGACCTCATAATAAAGACCAGAAGACCTCCTTTTTGAAGATGGATGAAGCCTAAGAAGCCATTAGGAGAGACTATTAGGCCCCATATTAGAATAGGAGGGATTTTCTGCATGTAAATAAGGATTTTCGCCTTTTAGGGTCGAGACTGTCGTCTCGTATTCGGGACCGCCGTCTCGCCTTGCAAAAGTGGCGAGACCGCCATCTCGTTTGGCAAGACAACCATCTCGTCACTTGTGAATGGCGAGATGACCGTCTCATTTGGCGAGACGGCCGTCTCAACCTTGTCAGACGAGACGGCCGTCTCGACCTGACAAGCGCGAATCCCTATAAATAGTCGCGCCATTCCCCTCATTTCACACAGTTCTTCCATTCTCTCTCTTGTCACTTCATAAAATTCTCTTCCTAGAACCCCTCCGAAGCATTTCCGGAGTTTTCTGAGAGTTTCTAAGAGTTTTTATAGTGTTTTTGAGAGTTTTCCGGCGCTGTAGAGAGTGAAGAGCTGCCAAAAAGCACCCTAGTTTTCAGGAAATTAATATAAAGCTTGCCTCGGAGGCTTTTACATTCTCCCTCTCTCTTTTACTATTTTATTTTTAATTATGAAATAGATATTAGGGCCATGTAGTCATAACTTTAAATTCTGCAAATAAAGGGTAAAAGCGTATTTTCACCGGTTTACTTATTTAAATAGCTGGCTTATCATAGGGAACCCGGAAGGGGCGTCGTAAGGGAACTAACACTTCCCTTACACGTAACTAACTCCCTTACCCAACTCTGGTTCTAATGACCAAAGTTGGTTTTTCGAAAACCAACGCCTTTTTACTCCTTTTCTGATGTTTCCGGTAGAAAACATCGGTGGCGACTCTAGAAGAACCCTTCAAAATTAGTTCTTGGTTTAGCCCGGTTATCGGACAATCCAAGAGCGCCTCTTCGAAAACCTCGCCCCTAGGTTCAGCCCGGTTATCGGACAACCTAAAGGCGTTGTAACCACACCAATAAAAACGCAAAAATTGGAAAGTCGAAACCATCGCGTCGCTCCGACCGCCTCGTTTTGACGGTAGCGACAGTGAACAAACAGTACGAACGAATAACTTAAATCGCATGCTGGACAACACATTTACCCAACTCCAAATGGTGCATGTCAACAATATTTATGTTCACAAGGATGACGTTCCAAACGAAGGTGACGATAATGAAGATTCTGATGAAGATATGCCTCCTGCAGCTGATTTTCCTTCTGATCAAATCCAAAGTGTTGGAACTTCCTCTGCTCATCATGAAACCCGTCAATCTATGGAAGACATGTTATCTTATATGAATCAGAGGATGCAGGCATTCTTCACTCTTTCTGGAGTACGACATGAGGAAATAATTCGCCGTATATCTGATGTAGATGATAAAGTGTGCCATTTAGAAAATAAATTTGATGCACACTTTCATAGTGATAGTGAAGAATTTTAAAGTTTGTTTTATTTTATCTTGTGATTGTAATTTATTTTCATTTCTGAAATAAAATATTGTGTTCTTTTAATGCTTTGATTGAGGGGGAGTTATCTCCAAGTTATGCATATTTTGAGGGGGAACTCTTATGATTGTTATAAAAGGAGCTTTCCATGTTTTTGATTATAATCAAAATAGGGGGAGAAATATTTAAAGCCTCATATGATTGAATTTAAATATTATCTGGTATGTTTAATGTGTTTGTTAGTATGACAGATAAAACAGGTTATTACAAGGCTTTAAAAGAAAATTTTGATCATCATCAAAAAGGGGGAGATTGTTGAATATACAAGGACTTGATGTTGAACTTACATGGACATGAAGCTTGTTGATTTTGATGATGATTCAAGAACAAAGAACTTAGAGAGTTGAAGACTTGTTTTATTGTGTAATAACTCTGTTTTGATTAGTTTGAGTCTGTAATATTAGAGTTTAAGATAGCCGGTACATAGTCTGCACTTTAGAAGCTTCAAAAACTCACATTTATCAGTTTGCCTTGGCTTTAATCGATTAAATGGTCAAATAATCGATTATTGCAGTGAGAAAAACCATTTTCTATATCTGTTCACTGTAATAATCGATTAACACACCTGTTAATCGATTAACAGGCCTGTTAATCGATTAACATGGCTTTTAATCGATTAAAACAGAGAGTTTTGAGGTTCTGTTGATTTTGGCTCTGTAATAATCGATTAACACTTTATTTAATCGATTATTTCAGTCTGTTTTTGATTTTCAACTTCAAATTAAACCTATTTTCGAAAACCCTAATCCCAAGACTCCTAGTTCCGAAAATCCCAATTCCCAAACCCTAATTTTTCTACTTAAGCTTCTCTATGGCACTCAGAAAAATTGAACAACCTTTTTCAAACAAAAGTTAAGTGCTGTGAGTGTCAGAGAACTGTTTGTTGGAGGAAAAAGGGGCTTTTGGAACCTGGTGTGGGCTAGAAGCGATAAGAATCACTAAGTGGAGTTCTTAGTGGATTGTGTGCTCTGTCCTGTCTCGGGGAAAGTTGTTCTTCATCTCTTGTGGGTTTCAAGAGAGGTGTTTTCTTTACTTTGTATTTTCAATTGTTATCTGTTTGTAACAACTTTGATTATAGTGACAGCGTTAATCATCTGTTTGAGTGATTAGCAACTGGACGTAGGGTCTTTTGATCCGAACCAGTATAAATCTCCTGTGTAAGATTCTATCTCTATCTTATTTACGTTTACACAGCTTTTTAATCGATAAAATTTGGGGAAAATTTTTAAAACCTAATTTTTGTTAAGAAACCAATTCACCCCCCGCTCTTGGTTTCTGTCCGACCACGCGATCATTCCGCTGCGCGATTCTAACAAAATTTGCAAGGAACCCAAAACAGCTCAGTTTAATCGATTAACTGGGCATTTAATCGATTAACAACCCAGTTAATTGATTAACAAAGGGTTTAATCGATTATTCCAGAGAGCAGATGCTGAAAATGGTTTTCTCTTTGTAATAATCGATTATTCTGCCATTTAATCGATTAATCCAGTATGTTTTTGATAAATATGAGTTTTTAAAGCCTTTAAAGAGTGGACTATGTGCTGGCTATCTTAGACTATAATATTACAGACTCAAAATCATAAAAACAGAGTTATTACATAACATTACAAGTCTTCAAATCTTTAAGTCCTTTATTCTTGAATCATCATCAAAATCAACAAGCTTCATATCCATGTATGTTCAACAATCTCCCCCTTTTTGATGATGATCAAAATTTCCTTTAAAGTCCTTTGTAATAACCTGTTTTATCTGTCACAACTAACAAAAACATTAAACACACCAGATAACATTTAAATTTAATAAACATAAGAGGCTTTAAAGAATATCTCCCCCTATTTTGATTATGATCAAAAAATGAAAGCTCTTCCTCAATAAGTGCATAAGATATAGAAAATAGTTCGCCCTCAAACAAAGCAAAAATACCAATTTTATTCCATAAATTAAAGTAATTACAAACAAGGAGATATGAGGAAGAGATTAAAACTTTTCCATGTTTTAGACACAGGATAATCGATTATTTCCCCATATAATCGATTATTACAGTACAAAATGTAAATATTGATTAGTTAAGCAGAGTTTAGATTATCTCTAATATTCCTAAGTCTCTTCTAAGATCATAGAATCTATCTTTGGGAAGAGGTTTGGTAAAAATATCTACTAATTGATGCTTTGTATCAACATATTCAATTTTACAATTTCCTTTACTAATATGATCTCTTAAGAAGTGATGTCTGATCTCTATATGCTTAGTTCTAGAGTGCATTACCGGGTTCTTTGGGAGATTGATAGCACTTGTATTATCACACATTAACAGAATGTTACTTAGAAAGATACTATAGTCTTCTAGTTGTTGTTTCATCCACAAAATTTGAGCACAACAATTACTAGCTGCAATATATTCAGCTTCAGTAGTGGATAAAGCAACACATGCTTGTTTCTTAGAGTGCCAAGACACTAATGATGATCCTAACAAATGACATGTTCCACTAGTACTCTTTCTATCTATTTTACATCCACCATAATCAGCATCAGAATATCCTATTAAACTAGGAGAAGCTTCAGATGGATACCATAAACCAAAATCTGTAGTTCCTTTTAAATATTTTAAAATTATTTTTACTGCAGTTAAGTGAGATTCTTTTGGACATGCTTGAAATCTAGCACACACACAAACAAAATGCATAATATCAGGTCTACTTGCAGTTAAGTATAATAGTGAAATTATCATACCTCTATACATAGATTGATTAATTTCCAAACCTGATTCATCCTTGTCTAAATAGCATGAAGTTCCCATGGGTGTGTTAGCTTCCTTTGAAGTGTCCATTCCAAATTTCTTGAGAATCTCTTTGCAGTATTTAGTTTGAGACACAAAAATGCCATCTTTAAGTTGTTTAATTTGAAGTCCAAGGAAGAATGTTAATTCTCCCATCATTGACATTTCAAATTCTCCCTGCATTATCTTAGCAAATTCTACACACAAGGAGTTATCAATTGATCCAAAAATGATTGTAGACCCCAAATCTTGCCCGGCCTCCAAATAAAGAGTAGAAGACCTCCTATTCGAAGATGGACGAAGCCTAGAAAGTCACTAGGAGAGACTATTAGGCCCCCATACTAGGATATGAGGGATTTTCTGCACAAAAATAAGGTTTCTCGCCTTTTTGGGGACGAGACCGTCGTCTCGAAATCGAGACCGCCGTCTCGCCTCATGCAAGTGGCGAGACCGTCGTCTCGTTTGGCGAGACGGCGGTCTCGCCACCTGCGAATGGCGAGACAGCGGTCTCGCTTTCCAGGATGGCGTTCTCGCCACTTGCGAAGGGCGAGACGACAGTCTCGTTTGGCGAGACGGCGGTCTCGCCACTTTGGCAGGGCGAGACGGCGGTCCCGATTGACAAGACGACGGTCTCGACCCTGTCAGATGAGACGGCGGTCTCGACCTGTCAGGCGCGAAAACCTATAAATAGGGGTCGCCATTCCCTCATTTCCACACAGTTTCTCCTCCTTCTCTCTAGAAATCACCTAAGTTTCTCTCTCTAGAATCCCTCCGACGCATTTTCGGAGCTTCTGAGTGTTTCTGTGAGTGTTTTTCGGTGTTTCGAGAAGTTTCCGACGCTGTGTAGAGTGAAGGGCTGCCATAAAGCACCTATTTTTTTTAAGAATTAATAGAAAAGCCCGCTTCGAAGGTTTTCTCTTTCTCTTTGCCTATTTACCGCTTTATATAAATTGTGCAATAGTTGCTAAGGCCATGTAGTCATAATTTTAAATTCAGCAAAATAAAAGGGTAAAAGCATAATTTTCACCAGTTTAGACATTTTTTTAAACAGTCGGCCTGTCATAGGGAACCCGAAAGGGGCGTCGTAAAGGAACTAACACTTCCTTTACACGTAACTAACTCCCTTACCCAACTCTGGTTCTAACGACCAAAGTTGGTTTTTAAAAACCAACGCCTTTTTAACTCCTTTTCCGATGTTTCCGGTAAAAACATCGGTGGCGACTCCACAGAACCTTTCAAAACTAGTTTTTGGATTAGCCCGGTTATCGGACAATCCAAGAGCGCCTTTTCGAAAACCTCGCCCCTAGGTTCAGCCCGGTTATCGGACAACCTAAAGGCGTTGTAACCACCAACAAAAAAACGCGAAAATCAAGAGGGTCGAAACCATTGCGTCGCTCCGACCGCCTCTTTTTGACGGCGGCGACAATGATATCATCAACATACACTTGAACTAATAAGATATGTTCTTTTACTTTCTTAATAAACAAAGTGGAATCAATTTTACCTCTAGAAAAATCATTTGAAGTTAGAAAATTACTTAATCTTTCATACCAAGACCTAGGAGCTTGTTTCAAACCATATAATGCTTTCTTCAATTTAAAAATATGGTTGGGATATTTAAAATCTTCAAATCTAGGGGGTTGTTCCACATAAACTTCTTCTTTGATAAACCCATTTAAGAATGCACTTTTAACATCCATTTGATATAATTTAAATTTCATCAATGAGACATAAGCAAGAAGTAGGCGTATAGCCTCTAACCTGGCAACAGGAGCATAAGTTTCATCATAATCAATACCTTCCTCTTAATAGTAACCTTTGGCAACAAGTCTGGCTTTATTATTTGTTATATTTCCATCTTCATCAAGTTTGTTTCTAAATACCCATTTTGTTCCAATCACTTGATGAGATTCTTCTCTTGGAATTAATTCCCAGACTTGATTCCTTTCAAATTGATTAAGTTCTGCTTGCATTGTTATGCACCATTGGTCATCTTTAAGCGCTTCTTCAACACTTTTGGGTTCTATCTATGAAACAAAAGCTACAGACATACAGAAATTGGTCATATTTCTAGTTCTTACCCCTTTTGAGATATCACCAATTATATTGTCCAATGAGAGTCCTCTTGGTGATTGCCATTCTTTTGCTAATTCAGTTGGTTGAGAAGACTCATTCTCATTCAAATACATTTCTTCAAGAGTCTCTCTTATGTACTCATCATCACCAGCAAGTTCTTTATTTGACTCAAGAGGATTTCCCTCAAGGTCTAAAATTTCATCAAAGGTGACATGCACAAATTCTTCAACATTTAAAGTTCTTCTATTGAAAACTCTATAAGCTTTGCTAGTTAGCGAATAACCTAAGAAAATACCCTCATCGGCTTTTGAGTCAAATTTTCCTAAGTTATCTTTTTCATTATTTAACACAAAGCATTTACATCCAAATATTTTCAAATGAGCAACATTAGGCTTTCTATCATTTAACAATTCATAAGGAGTTAATTTTATAATTGGCCTAATAAGCATCCTATTTAACACATAACATGCAGTACTTACAGCATCAGCCCAAAAATATTTAGGAACATTTGATTCATTCAACATTGTTCTAGCAAGTTCCTCTAGTGATCTATTTTTCCTTTCTACTACACCATTTTGGTGGGGAGTCCTAGGTGCAGAAAAATTATGCAAAATTCCATTTTCCTCACAATAATTTTCAAACCATTCATTTTGAAACTCTCCACCATGGTCACTTCTTAATACCTTAATTCTTAAGTCTTTCTCATTTTGAATTTGCTTTGCAAACTTCATAAAGACCTTAAAAGCTTCACTTTTTAATGTTAAGAAAAATGTCCAAGTATTCTAGAAAAATCATCAACAATTACAAGAGCATAATAATTTCCACCAAAACTTTTTATCCTAGATGGACCAAATAAGTCTAAGTGTAAAAGTTCTAAAGGTTTTGATGTGGAAATTAAATTCTTAGATTTAAATGATGATTTTACTTGTTTACCTTTTTGACACGCATCACATAATCTATCTTTTTCAAATTTTAACTTAGGTAAACCAACAACTAAGTCCTTTGATATTAATTTGTTTAATTGATGCATATTTATATGAGCCGCTCTCTTATGCCATAACCATGTGTTCTCTTCTTTAGCAACTAAGCATGTTATACTAGTATCATGTATATAATCCAAATCAATCAAATATATATTATTATGCCTAATGCCTTTCAATGCTATATTTTCGGAATCTATCAAATGTATGGTACAAAACTTACTTTCAAAGATTACCTTAAATCCTTTGTCACAAAGTTAACTTATACATAGGAGATTATGCTTTAGCCCATCAACAAGAAGCACATCCTTTATCTCCAAAGTGTTTGCACCACCAATATTTCCAATTCCAAGTATCTTTCCTTTGTTGTTGTCCCCATAGGTTACATATCCTTGTTCTTTAGCTTTGAAACTTACAAATTTCGTTTTGTCTCCGGTCATATGTTTTGAGCATCCACTATCAAGATACCACATAGACTTCTTTGATTTGGAAGTTTCCTACAAAACAAGAACATAGTAATCTTAGGTCCCCATAACTTTTGGGTCCTTGGGGTTAGAGACAAACAAATCATTTAACTATAGGAACCCAAACATATTTTCCTTTAGGAACACCAAAATGCTTAATTTTACATCTATTTGAAGTATGACCATGTTTCATACAATAAAAACATGCATTAGATGTAATTTTAGAATATGATACATTTTTAACTATTGACGGTTTAGTTTCTTTTTCAACTCATACTCTTCTATTTTTAATTTTAGGCTTTTTCAAGGGAATATGATGGATTTCTCTATTTTGAACAATAACAACTTTATCCTTATAGTTATCACTTATTTCCTTCTTAGTTTTATCAAGCAAATGTCTAAATAGATCAAGTTCATATTCATACTCTTTACATGATGCACATGCTATATTCTTATTATCTTTTTCTTCTAAACATGCAATTTTCGTTTTTAATGTTTCCTTTTCCTCTAAACATACAATTTTCGTTTTCAAGGACTCCACTTCTTTTTCGGATTTGATCAAACACTTTTTCACAGATTTGTATTCATTTTTCTAGTCCTTAAAAGCATTAAACAATTCTTCATATGCATTTTGTAATTCATCAAAGTTATTTTCATCATCACTTGAGGAAGAGTCAAAATCACTAACCTCAAAGTCGGAAGATATATTGTTTTTTGCCATCAAGAAAATGTTAGCTTCTATTTGCAAATCACTTGACTCCGAACTTGAGTCACTATCATCCCAAGCAATGTAGGCTTTCTTCTTGAAGAATTTCTTGCCATTGTTATCTTCATTCTTCTTGTTTGGACATTCAGTTTTTACATGTCCTATTTCACCACAACCATAACATTTGATATTTAAAGAAGTACTTTCTCTAACCTTTCTCTTACCTTTAAAGGGTTGCTTCCCTTTGACTTTCATAAACTTGGTAAATTTCTTTATCATAAGACTCAATTGTTCTTCTTCTTCATTTTCTGAGTCTTCTTCTTCCTTCTTGTTCTTACTCTTGGAAATTTCAGTTTTGAAGGCTAGGTTCCTCTTTTGGTGTTGACTTTCTTCATTATTTAGCCTTCCAAGTTCAAGTTCATGCTCTCTCAACTTTCCAAAGAGCGCCGCCATAGACATTGTTGCTAGATTTTGTGACTCCGTGATGGCCGTCACCTTAGGTTGTCATTTCCTATCCAAAGATTTCAAGATTTTTACATTTAATTCATCAACATAAAAAAATTTACCTAATCCAGTGAGATGATTCACTATGTGCGTGAAACGCTTTTGAACGTCAAAGATTATTTTCCCTTGTTGCATCCGGAACATCTCATATTCTTGGATCAATGAATTCTTCTGTGCTCTTTTTACATCGTGGGTACTTTCGTGGGTTACTCTTAACATTTCCCACATTTCTTGAGCACTTTTACAAACAAAGATCCTGTAAAACTCATCAAGGGTTAAAGCAGATGAAATAATATTTCTAGCCCTAACATCATATTGGGCTTTCCTATTTTCTTCAGCCGACCATCTAGAAAATGGTTTTGGTACCACTTCTCCGTTTTCAGTAATTTTAGGAATAAAAGGTCCGTTTAAAATTGCGTCCCAAACACCTCTATCAACAGACTCTAAAAATATTTGCATTCTAACCTTCCAAAATGGATAATTTTGCCCCGCAAAAAGTGGGGGTCTATTTATAGAAGCACCCTCGGCAAACGTTTGATTTTGTCCGGCCATTTTCGAAAATTGAATGACTATCAAAGCAAGATCTGATACCACTTGTTAGAATCGCGCAGCGGAATGTTTGCGTTTCCGGACAAAAACCAAGAGGGGGTTGAATTGGTTTCTTAACAAAAATTAGGCTTTTAAAATTTTCTCCAAATTTCACCGATTAAAATGTTGTGTAAAGTAAATAGAGCAAGGATAGAGTATTACACAAATGATTTATACTGGTTTGGATCAAAAGACCCTACGTCTAGTTGCTAATCACTCAAACAGAGGATTAACGTTGTCACTATAATCACAATTATACAATCAGATTACAAATTAAAAGATAAGGTAAAGAATACACCTCTCTTGAGAACACCTCCTTTGAATGCCACAAAGGATGAAGAACAATTTTCCCTAGAGACGACACAACACACAATCCACCAAGAAAATCCACTCAGTGATTCTTATCGCTTCTAGCCCACACTAGGTTTCAAAAACCTCTTTTTCCTCCAACAAACAGTTCTCTGGCAGTCACAGCTCTCAACTTTTGTTTGCAAAAGGTTATTCAATTTGCAGAGAGCCTTAGAGAATCTTAAGTAGAAAGATTAGGGTTTGGGAATTGGCAATTTTCGAAACCAGATGAATTGGGAATAGGATTTTCGAAACTTGGTCCAATTTTGAAATTCAAAACACATATCTGACTGAAATAATCGATTATCTTGAGTGTTAATCGATTATTCCAGAGCCAAATTCGTAAGGAACCCAAAACAGCTCAGTTTAATCGATTAACTGGGCATTTAATCGATTAACAGCCCAGTTAATCGATTAACAGAGGGTTTAATCGATTATTCCAGAGAACAGATGCTGAAAATGGTTTTATCTCTGTAATAATCGATTATCCTGCCATTTAATCGATTAATCCAGTATGTTTCTGATAAAAATGAGTTTTTAAAGCCTTTAAAGAGTGGACTATGTGTTGGCTATCTTAGACTCTAATATTACAGACTCAAAATCATAAAAACAGAGTTATTACATAACATTTAAAGTCTTCAAATCTTTAAGTCCTTTATTCTTGAATCATCATCAAAATCAATAAGTTTCATATCCATGTAGGTTCAACAATATGTATGTCATCTTATGACAAGCAGACATGCTAGTTGTCAAAACATCATCTAATAAATGTAAAATGATAAACATATAAACAAAATATAAAAAAGTAGTTTACAAGATTACATAATAAACGAATATGATTAAATCACACAACTGTGATTTTTAGTAAATGAATGTCACCATATATATAGAGGTGACAAAAAATGTAAAGTACAAAGATTTTGTTAGACATAATCTGACTAACTTATCAAAAAACAAAAAACAAAAACTAAAATATTGACTATTGATATGAAAGGAACTACTAATAGACTATTCATCAAACGAGTTACATCCACCAAATGAGTTATACTCGTTAAACGATTTCCACCCATTAGATAATTTATTGCATTTGCTAGTTTCACATAGTTTAATCATACCAGAAGTTCATATCTCACAAAAAGTATTGTGGAACAATTTTTCTCTATGAGCTTGTTTTAAATGTATGGTAAAAACCATTTTAATGCTTGATTTTCAGTTTTTTAACTTATTTCTTTTTAATAGTAGTAAATTGGATTCAATTTATATATTTACTTTAATTTTGTATTTTTAGCTTTTATGACATTTTCTCACTATTTTGATCATAACATTTTTTGTCGATATTATTTTTTGTTGATTCAAATTATATTGGATTCTACATTTCCAATGCTTTGAAATGGATATATTGTTTTCTAGATTTGGAGTTATTTGCTATTTTCTATAATTTTTAAAAGTTAAGACAAATTTATTAAAATTTTGTAAAGCAACCCATGTGAATTACATTTTTTTTATTATTACCTTGTTGCCACCGTCAAAACGAGGTGGTCGGAGCGACGCGATGGTTTCCGACTTTCCATTTTTCGCGTTTTTATTGGTGGTTACAACGCCTTTAGGTTGTCCGATAACCGGGCTGAACCTAGGGGCGAGGTTTTCGAAAGGGTGCTCTTGGATTGTCCGATAATCGGGCTAACCCAAGAGCTAGTTTTGAAGGGTTCTCTGGAGTCGCCACAGATGTTTTTACCGGAAACATCGGAAAAGGAGTTAAAAGGCATTGGTTTTTGAAAAACCAACTTTGGTCGTTAGAACCAGAGTTGGGTAAGGGATTTAGTTACGTGTAAAGGAAGTGTTAGTTCATTTACGACGCCCCTTTCGGGTTCCCTATGATAGGCCAGCTATTTAAATGATTAAACCGACAAAATACGCTTTTACCCTTTTATTTGCGGAATTTAAAATTATGACTACATGACCCTAGTATCTATTGCATAATTTAAATGAAGCAGTAAAAGATAGAGGGAGAAAATAGAAACCTCCGGAGCAAGCTTTCTATTAATCTTTTGCAAATTAAGGTGCTTTGCGGTAGCCCTTCACTCTCTATAGCGTCGGAAACCTCTCGAAACGCTAAAAAAACACTCTTAGAAACGCTCAGAAACTCTGGAAATGCTTCGGAGGGGTTCTAGAGAGAGAATCTAGTGATGTGACTAGAGAGAGAATGAGAGAGCTGTGTGAAATGAGGGGAATGGAGACCCTATTTATAGGAATTCGCACCTATTAGGTCGAGACAAGGTCGAGACGGCGGTCTCGCCTTGCAGGAATGGCGAGACGGCGGTCTCGCCAAACGAGACGGCGGTCTCGCCATTCGCAGGTGGCGAGACGGCCGTCTCGCCAAATGAGACGGCGGTCTCGCCACTTGCGCAAGGCGAGACGGTGGTCTCGAATCCGAGAAGGCGGTCTCGACCCCAAAAGGCAAAAATCCTTATTTTTGTGCCAAAATCCCTCCTATCCTAGTATGGGGCCTAATAGTCTCTCCTAGTGGCTTCTTAGGCTTCATCCATCTTCGAAAAGGAGGTCTTCTGATCTTTATTGTGAGGCTGGGCAAGATTTGGGGTCTACAGCTGCCCCCCCTTTACCTGACTAATCAGTCGTTGGCCTGTTGTGCTAGACAGATCGACAGGAAGGTAAAGGAGTTGACCCTCTTGCCCGGTTACCCTTCGGATGTTCCGTCTTGCGACGGTTGATCTTCTGGGGAAAACTTGCGTTTGTGCACTTCCGGGATACTCCTTCTAACGGTAGCCGATCCCTTCGGTGGACACGTGGTAGAACCTCATGATACTCCTTCTAACGGTAGCCGATCCTTCGGTTGATGGGTATAAACCCCCCATCAGGCTGGTAGTTGATAGTCCGCTGTGTGTTGGACTGGATGGGTATGAACCCCCCATCAGGCTGGTAGTTGCGACTTACTGATCCGGCTCGAGCGCAGATCAGGCGCACCGTGTGCGCAGGTTGATAGGTATAAACCCCCTATCAGGCTGGTACAGTCCGCTGCGTAGGACTGGTGGTAGTGGTGGCTTACTGTTCAGGTGGCTCATGCGCCGAACGTTGAGATGTACTTTTTGTTGGTCTTCTTTGGAGATGTTGTCGTCCGGTCTGCGCCGGGGATTTTGTGGGTGCTCATCCAGCTTGCTTGTTTGCTGGGGATTCTTTGTTTTTGGTTTTTTTGTGGTGATCACCCGACTCTTGCTGGCTGGTCGGGCAATCTTTGTTTGTTGAGGTGATGGCTTGTCTTAATCCTGCCTTTTTCTCGCGGTTTTATCTCTTTTTTCTCGTGATTTTGGATTTTGGCTTTTTCTTGAGCGTACGTCTTTTTTACTTTAAGTTTCTTTTGGTTACGCTGACTTTTGGAAAGGATGGCGAAGAATGCATGAAATAAAATTTTTATTCATAAGGAAAATTTTATTAAAGCCATTTATTTAAGCATTATCCCTAAGGGCTATCTTCTGGAGACGATCCATGGTAGGGGAATTGCTGGTATATATGCTCCCGAAATTCTGCTTGTTCCCGGGCTTCATCGCGGTATTCTTGCTGGAATGTTGTCCAGTCTTGCCGCATTCCCTGCTAATACTGGTACATCGTGTCCAGCCGGGTGTCAAAGGCTTCCTGCCTTAGGGACAGTTGCTCCTGCCGCACAGACATTTGATCGAATTGTTGGCGCAAATCATTGATGTTGCGGTTTATGCCAGCAAAGTCGTCTGTGTATTGCGGTGGTTGTTGGTGCTAATGTGGCTGCTGGAAGTCGGGAGGCGTGGGGAGATCGTGCATCGCCACGATGTCCTGGAGGTCCAGCGTGAAATCCAGCGAGGGATGAAGGACCAACTGAGTCCCGCGGCGCATCAGCATCCCCATGCTGACCAGGATCGACCCGTTGATGGATTCGGGTCATAAGCTGGAGGCCAGTTCTTCTCGGCCAAGGCACCCCCATTTCTCTGCCAGGGGAGTGATAAGAGGAGCCATGAGGACGGCTCCCGCTGGTCTGCTCCCGAAGTCCTTAAGGGCCCTCAGGAAGAAGTAGCCAGGGTTGCAGCGTCGCCTCTGGCTCATGCAGTAAAGTACGAAGAGGTCTGGGAGGGTTACCTTACCCTGGCTCTCCTTCCTCCCATGGACAGTCCCAGCCAGCAACTTGTGGCAAATGCGGAGAGCTGGGGAGAGTGCTGACCCCCTCATCAGCTTGGGCGACCTTGTGAGCTCCTCCCACATTTCGGCGGCGGTGAGGTTGGTGGGCCAGCTGCAGATGGCCTCCCGGTACTCCCGAGTTAGCACATCCTCAGGCTGGACGAACCCAATGCTCACATTGAACTCGTCGAGGGTGGTAGTCCGGTATGTCCCACCCATAAAGTAGTTCACCATCTTGGTGGGTGGCAGGCCCGGGACCATGGAGGGGGCCTCGGCGTAGGAGATGGAGGCTAGGAACTCCAGTACCGCTTGAGGGTACACGTGGGTAGGTGGAGACTGCAGCAGGAAGCCCCACCCAATGTTATCTATGTGGGCCCGGACATCCCTCCCACCCAAACTCGGCAAGGATGTTGAAGTCAAGCCTGAGCATGGGGTGCCACGTATAACCCCGAATGTGCTCGAGACGGGCTAGGTGTTGCGGCGAGAGCTGAGTAGGATCTTGGGGGGCTGGTGCCGAGGAACTGCTAGCGCCGACGGTGCCTCTTCTCTTCCTTGATGGGTTTCCAAGGAACATATTGGCCAGGAAGTGCTTGGAAGTGAGAGATCTGAGAGTTGGAGGTTCTGGGGTGCAGAGGAGTTGTGAGGGATCCTCCACACGCCTCCCCTATTTATAGGGGAGAAATTCAACTCGAGACCGCCATCTGGGAAGTCGAGACGGCGGTCTCGATTTTTTGCAGGTCGAGACGACCATCTGGGATCTCGAGACGGCGGTCTCGACTTTGGGTTCAAATGAGACGGTGGTCTCGTCAAGCGAGACGACAGTCTCATTTTCGCCTGAGTCAAGACGGCGGTCTCATTGGTCGAGACGGAGGTCTCGATTTACTGAGGACCGAGACGACGGTTTGGAAAGCCCAGAAGACCGTCTCGAATTTTCGGTATATATATATTATATATTTTTTTTTGAAGTCAAATAGGACCTGGTTCAAAAACATATTATGCATGCAATGTTTTTATGTTTGATGTCCTATAATGCCTATTTCAATTAGTTTTTCAGAAGGATTTAACCGACGTGTCTTGTCGCGTCGAGTGCCTCCTGATCTGCCGTGCTTACTCTTGGCTGTACCATGCCGGACTTCTTGTGACCGAAGGATAACTTGTTCTTCCTTTCTTTTTTTTTTTCTCTTTTTCTTTCTTTTTTGTAGAGCACTCTTTGCCATGTAGTGTCTCTTTTTCTCCACTCTAGGGGTTTCAATCCTCTTGTTGACTATACGCCTCCATATTCCCAAATTAATTATTAGAATATTGTTGTGAAGGTCAAGAGAAAAGAAGTAAAGAGGCAGAATCAATGGCTTGTGTTTTAGAAGGTTGATTTTTTTTAGAAAGTGGTTTTTGTAAGCATGGCTGGCTAGGGTTAGGCTTAGGTGTTTAGGTTTCGTCTAAACAAATTTTTTTTCCCCTCTTTTTTTTTTATTTGCGCCTTTTATTTTTATTGCTCTTAATGGCTAGCTGATTTCCCTAGATCGCCCTTCGGGTTTTCGAACTAGGATATTGTGTTTTGGCCCTAACTTTTGTCTAGGTTCCTTCTTTTTGTGTTTTTTTTTTGTTTTTGGGGAATCCTAGTGGACCTTATTTTGTAACCCTAACTTTTGCCTAAGTTACCCTTTATTGTTGTTCGGGTATCCTACCGGGTCGACCCTATCTTTTGCATAGCCCCCTTAGTGGGTTTCCTACCGGGTATTTTGCCCTTTTCTTTGGCCTTTGGCTTCTCTGGGCTTTTCCTTTTTTTTGTGTATTTATTTTTGTTCACAATATTGGTGAAGCATGACTTTCTTTATGGTGAGGTAAAGCCTTATTTTTTGTGCTTCTAATCAACTAGCTTGACTGTAATGGCAATGGCAAATGTTGATTATTTGGATGCGCTTTTTATTCTTCTCCTTTTTTCATTTACTTAGACAGGGTTATTTATGTGGTCTAGTCAGAAATAGAAAGAAGAGAAGCAGATAGTAAGAAGTATTCTTTATTAATAAGGGAATATGTGCCCTAAAATGCCCGGGGGTCGGGCTAGCCCCGGGGGATAATCTCTAACAATCATGGGGTTTACATCCCTTGAATGAAGAAAAAGTTCTCCTAATGACTAGGGTAGCTCTTGACGCTTGCATCCCTCCACTTCGGAAAATTTGCTTGAGTGTGCGGAGGGGAGACTTCCCTTTTCTTCTTTCCGCTCGACCCTTAGTAGGGTCATATCCTAGGCCATACTTGTAAGGATTGTCTTTGAATTCTAGGGGTTCCCTCATACCTTGGGAATCTACCCCCAGTCCTTGGCCAGGATGGTAACCATGCTTCATCATCATGCGGGCTACCTTTGTGTTTTTGGGAAGTCTTTCTATGTTGGCAATTTCGAGCGCTTGAAAAGATGTTTCAAGGGCCTCTTCAGCCGCATCCACATAAGGTTGGGTGGACGGTCCACTGATTAAGATATCATCTTCTGCTTGGACCGTGACCAATTTGTCATCCACTATGAACTTGACTTTCTCGTGGAGCGTTGAAGGTAGTGCCTTAGCGTCATGAATCCAAGGCCTGCCGAGGAGACAACTGTATGCTGGAGTAATATCCATTACATGGAAATCGATGTTGAAGGTGGTGGGTCCAACTTGGATTGGCAAATTCACTTCCCCCACTACCTCTCGTTTGGATTCGTCGAAGGCTCGAACGATAGTGCTGCTTGGGCGTAGACGGGTTCCTTGGATAGTCAACTTGTCCAGTGTGCACTTGGGCATCACGTTCAAGGAGGACCCGTTATCCACAAGAACTTTGGCGATGAGGTATTCCTTGCACTTGATTGAGATGTGCAAGGGCTTGTTATGGTTTGACCCCTCGAGGGGGGGGGGGGTTCTTCCTCTGTGAAGGTGAGGTGATCGCTTGCCATGATGTGACCGACGATCCTCTCAACCTTTTCTTGGGATATGGTGTGAGGTACATGCGTCTCGCTCAAGACCTTCAGCAGGGCATTTCTGTGCGGTTCCGAGCTCATCATTAGAGATAACAGCGTTATCTTTGCAGGTGTATGATTGAGCTGGTCTATAATGGAATACTCGCTTTGCCTTATGAACTGGAGTAATTCCTCTGTCTCCTCCTTGGATTCTTTATTTTCTTTTTCTTCTTCGGTCTTTTTATTTTTTCCTTTATTTTTGAGGACATCTTCTTGTGAGTCCTTGGGGGAGTAGACTCTTCCACTTCTAGTCATGCCCCCGATTCCGGATATATTCGTGATATCTTCTTTTATTGGTGAAGATTCTTTGTATCTCCACGGTACAACTTTATTTGATTTGTAGGGGAAAAGACGTGGCATAAATAGTCGCACTGGCGTCCTTGCCCCCTCTTCCTTATTCTTGAGGACCAACGGTCGAGGCTTATTATCCTCTTGTGGCGAGTCGACCGTTGGGGTAAGCTTTATTAGGAGTGGCTTTCTCTCCATTCTTCTGATTTGGAAGACGTTTCAGTGTTAATCCTTCCTTTTTATTATCTTATTTATTAAGAGTGAAGGAGGGGAAATTAAATATACAGATGAATGATATGCATGCAAGTAGACAATTGTTGGATAAAGAAAATTTTCATTTATCTTTTAGAAGGTGTACATTCCCCTACTCCATACTACGAAGCAACTTTTGGCAAAAACGGAAAAGTCTAAAGAAACCCACAGGCGGGTTTTGATCTCTATGTAATTCCCTTTCGGCTTCCCGGACATGACGAGCAAGTGCTTTGCTTTGCTTCTGGACCGCCTGGCTCATATCTTCACTGTACTTTTGAGCCTCGTTGATCTTCGCCTCTTGATGGACGACCAAGGCTTGCAGTTCATCGAGCTTTGCAACGACTCGGTCTTTCTCTTGTAGTACTTGGCCGTACTGAGCTAGCCCGTCTCTTTCTTTACAGCGTAGCTCAGTGAGACTTTTGTTGAGTCTCCGGTTGGCCTCTCGTTCTTGGCATATTTCCGACCGAGTCTTGGTGAGTTCTTGCAACAACTCCTTGATCGTTTGAGCCTGTTTTGCTGATTCGGCCTCAAGGCATGCTGACTTGGCGGTTATTTCTTGAAGTTGACTATTCGAGCTGGTTCTGACAGTTTTGGATGCTCGGATAGCTTGCTCGTTGGAGTCAGCACACTGATCCTTGAGGCGCTCTATTTCATGATCCTTTTTCTTGCATTGCCTTTGCAGACCATCTATGGTGAGGATAGATTCTTGCTCTTTCTCTTCAAGGGCCCTCATCTGGGCTCCCATGATTTCTATCCTCTGGGTCAAGGCGTCGACTTGAGCCTGCAGCTCTTCACTATTGGCACTTGTAATGAGTGAGGTGGATGGTTGAGACATCCCTCTTCTTTTTCTCCACACCTCATAGTCACCGGAGACAGTCACTCGATCTTTTCCTAGCTCTCTATCTCCCATATAGACTAGTCTCTCCCATGCTTTTCTCACTGCTAGCGAGTTGGCGATTGTGCATGGATCTCCAAAGAAACACAGTCCTCCGAGCTCCCCTTGAGAAATCGTAGTTTGGGTTCTCATGAGTTGTCTCATAGCTACTCTAGGTGAGTAGGCTATGCAACCCCTGAGTCCTATTAAGGGTACGTTCAGATAATCTCCACATCTGATGAGGACTGGGCCAGGTCGGAACCAAGGGCAGACCCAGGATATACTATTGGCGTCCTTTTGTTCCAACTCGTCCCTCCATTCTGAAGTTAAGCGTCGTTGGAGAGGGATTTTGGAGAAGCTCCTTAAAGGGTCGGGGAACATTCCCATGTGACTGGAGGCGTAAAAATGTGTGATGCCCCACACGAATAGTAGTGAAGAGCAGCAACGAAGTGTTTTTTCTTGCTTCTGGTGGTAAAATTCCACCGAGAGCAAGGTGTCGGCAAGAATGGCAGGCAAGGGACTCTTTGAGTTCACGTCCCAGGCGAAGAAGGCATCCATGACGGCTTGATCCACTGTGTCGAGGTGGAAGGGAAACAAGATTGTTCCAAATATGATTAAGGCCATGGTTTTGTTAAAAGCGACCCACTCTGTCCTTTCAGCCAAGTCGGACAGATGGTCTTCTAACATTGAGACTTTCCAACCCTGGATGTTCCCTTTTCCTATCAGGATAGTCTGCCAGAATGGCAGCTGGATGATGGTAGCGACTTGTGCTGCAGGAGTATATGCCCTGTGGCGGACATGGACCCCAGCTGATTTGGGTCATTTCAACATTATTTCGTACTCCTCCAAGGTAGGCACCATATCGAACTGCGGAAATTCAAAGCATCGCAGACTGGAGTTCCAAAAATGAATTAATACCCTGAGGAACACTTGATCGACACATATCTTCAATAGGTCGAGAATCCGTCCATAGGATTTCTCAAAGTCGGCACGGACCTATGGTGGCATTACCGCGCAAAGCCGTTCTAACTTCTCAGTATGGTATCGGGGAATATCTACCTTCTTCAATTGTCTACTAGTCCCCTCCACTTTCTAAAACCAAAATGCATGTTTTATGAAAATGATGCTTATTGGAATGAATGTGAGTGTTTATTTTTGTTTATCATGTTTTGTATGGTATTTACGTATTTTTTTTTGAAAAATAAACTACCTATATGAATGATTTGGGATGTTTATGAATCAGGTCCCATTTATTGTTTTTGGAAACGAAAATTTTATTTTATTTTTATTATTATTATTATTTTATAGCCTTTTATCTCTTCTGTCGGATCTGCGTGGCTACTTAGCTTACAAAGAACCCGAAACCAGGCTAGCTAAAAGGCAGGCTCGTCCGAGATAAAAAAAATGGCTTTATGCGAAAAATTTTTAGCGTCCCTTATCTCTTCTGTCGGAACTGCGTGACTACTTAGCTTACAAAGAACCTAAAACCAAGCTAACTAAAAGGCAGACTGTCCGAGATAAGGGTGTTTATTGCGAAAATATTTTTTGTGATTTTTCTGTTGTTTGGTTATGCTATGCAACAGACAAATGCAACAAACATATGCACACACAATTCGATCATCCACGAACAGGCAAGAAGTCGTTTCAATCACGAGGTAGGGTTTTCCTGCAGAAAAGTGATTTGGCGAAGGTAGGTTCTAACTGTTCTCACCAAGGCTAAGGCCCCCAAGGTGCCCCCATTATAGGGTCCCCACTCTCCAGCCTTCCGACCATGCTTAGCACTAAGGTCATAGTCAGTCTTTGTGCCAAAAGAGGAAGGTTATCACCTTGAGTGGTGGTTTCCGATCACACCGGTGGGCACAAGGCCATCACTACAACGAACCGTACATGCCACCCACTCCCTATGGATTTCTCACTTGCCCCCGGGTATATAGGGAACTATTGTGTGCAAGGGTTCGTGTACAGTTTGTATTGCAAACAATTGCGTAAACAAACAACAGTTATTAAAGTCAAGCAATAAAACATGTTATAATACAAGGTAGGGCAAAAACGTAATTTTCTTGGTTTATTTATTTTTAAGCTGGCCCATCACTAAATGGGATCAACTCTCTAGGCTTCCCCAGTGGAGTCGCCATCTGTCGCCGCCGTCAAAACGAGGCGGTCGGAGCGATGCGATGATTTCCGACTTTCCATTTTTCGCGTTTTTATTGATGGTTACAACGCCTTTAGGTTGTCCGATAACCAGGCTGAACCTAGGGACGAGGTTTTCGAAAGGGTGCTCTTGGATTGTCCGATAACCAGGCTAACCCAAGAGCTAGTTTTGAAGGGTTCTTTGGAATCGCCACCGATGTTTTTACCGGAAACATCGAAAAAGGAGTTAAAAGGCGTTGGTTTTCGAAAAACCAACTTTGGTCGTTAGAACCAGAGTTGGGTAATGAAGTTAGTTACGTGTAAAGGAAGTGTTAGTTCCTTTACAACGCCCCTTTCGGGTTCCCTATGATAGGCCAGCTATTTAAATGATTAAACCGGAAAAATACGCTTTTACCCTTTTATTTGCAGAATTTAAAATTACGACTACATGGCCCTAGTATCTATTGCATAATTTAAATGAAGCAGTAAAAGATAGAGGGAGAAAATAGAAACCTCCGGAGCAAGCTTTCTATTAATCTTTTGCAAATTAGGGTGCTTTGCGGCAGCTCTTCACTCTCTACAGCGTCGGAAACCTCTCGAAACGCTAAAAAAACACTCTTAGAAACGCTCAAAAACTCCGAGAATGCTTCAGAGGGGTTCTAGAGAGAGAATCTAGTGATGTGACTAGAGAGAGAATGAGAGAGCTGTGTGAAATGAGGGGAATGGAGGCCCTATTTATAGGAATTCGCGCCTGTCAGGTCGAGACGGCGGTCTCGCCAAACGAGATGGCGGTCTCGCCATTCGCAGGTGGCGAGGCGGCCATCTCGCCAAATGAGACGGCGGTCTCGCCACTTGCGCAAGGCGAGACGGCGGTTTCGAATCCGAGAAGGCGGTCTCGACCCCAAAAGGCGAAAATCCTTATTTTTGTGCCAAAAATCCCTCCTATCCTAGTATGGGGCCTAATAGTCTCTCCTAGTGACTTCTTAGGTTTCATCCATCTTCGAAAAGGAGGTCTTCTGATCTTTATTGTGAGGCCGGGCAAGATTTGGGGTCTACATACCTTAACCTTTCTAATTAGGCTTATGGAACTAATTATAACCCACATTTAAGTTTGTGTCTGCATTAAATTTGAGAGCATTTAAATAATTTAGATGTGCTTTAAACTAGTAGACAATAGTCATTTTACTAAATTTTCAGTTTAGTATTATTGTCTCTTCAACTACTTTTTTTCTTTTTTTTTTTCTCTTGTTTTTCATTTTGACTTTTCTTTTTCTCCTCTCTTATTCTCCAAATTTGTTTGATGTTTTTCATCCATAGTTAACCAAATCTTAAGCATCAATTTAGGAAATCAAGATTACACAAGACAAATTAAGTTTTGTACTGATACTTTCATGCTTTGAGTTTATTCTTCTCTTTTCTAATATCAATTTTACTCTTTATGATTGTAATTTGCATTTATAAGTTTAGAATCAAATTAGCACTACAAGAAAAATAGGTTTTACCGACATAATCCTTCGGTAAGACAAAATATCTGTCAATAAATGAATATTTTCAACGAATTTTCAACGGTAAATAATTCGTCGTTATGTTGTCGCTAAAATTTACCAATGGAATTTTCTTGTCCGTCAGTAAGTGCACACACAAAAATCTTAACATCAACATTATTGGTGGCAGTATTTGTCAGTAATTACCGACAAATTTTTCCCTCGGTAATTATTGATAGACATAATCTATCGGTAAGATCATGTAACAACTAATAATTTATATAGTCTGCATATAAATGTGGTTGTTATGTGTTGTCCCCTTGTTGATCATCATCATTTTGTGGTTTTGGGTTGTCATCTTCTTCTTGGGAGTCATGTTGTTGTTGTTGAGGTGTATCTTCTTGTTGTTGGGGAGCATGTTGTTGGTTCTGCTGGAGCATCTAGTGTTGTTGAATAACAGTTTGAGTATCAGGAGGGAAGAACTGCATAACTGCACAAAATAATGATTGAAATGACTCAATTGACGAGTCAATCTCTCATTTGTCTCCCTTGTGCATTGAATCTCCTTCTCACTTGCAGAAAGTCGTTGCCTGAGTTAGATAATGTTTTCTTATTCATATGAGGAGCTGGATGCTTATTGCTTTAGGCTATCATTCCCACCTATATAAATTTGAGCAAGTTGTCCAACTCCATAAAGTCGATCTTTACTTTTTCCATCAACTTCTTTAACCAAACATCGAGTCCTGATAATCTCATCTTGTGTTGGTCGATAGCAGTTGTGTCGTTTACTTCATCAACACAGGATCCAACCTTAGATCTGACATGTGAAAGTCTAGATTCAAATTCTTCTTGTTATAAAAAAAGAGTCAAATGTATTAAATTAGATGTTTATTTGAAAAGTAATGTTAACATTAAAATGTTTGTCAAATATGTTGAGTCCTAGCCCCTTGTAGTAGTTGCAGAATTCAACACTATATCCTAATTAATTGTCTAGTTGCATAATTGAACATGTAACCTAATTGATTACCTGCTTATAGAATTGAACATGCATCCTAATTCAACATTTGTTGCCTTGTAAGTTTGACAATCAGCTATGTTAATTAATTGATAATTAATTATGTTTATCACAACTTAGATTGGTAAGGTACCATCTAAAACAGAGTTATGCATATTTGTGATTGAGGTTTTGTGGCTCAAAATGGAGCTACCCAAAGCTTTTGTATCGGGTCAAGTTCAACAACAAGTGCTTAAGAAGTACTTATGTCCCATAAAAGGCCCACCAGTGCATTCACACTACTATAACATTGACAGGTTTGACTTTGGGGTGTTTTACAATGAAAAGGAATGGGTGAGACCTAAAACAATAGCTAAGACCCTTAGTATTGCAAATGAGGCAAACTTATTACTGCATTTATCTCAAATTTGTGCAAAATATGCATGATTATTATTGTATTCGATTCACTATTTACTGCATTCATATTACTACTATAACCCTATATAAGTTCCCAACATTAGGCTAAAAATATGAACTACAACCTCCATTGTATTGAATAATCGAATCAGACCAATTAATGAACAAATTATGTATTTTTTTCCTAACAATAAATTACCTACTTTTATTTTAAACTAGTCCAAATAACTTTACTTCACTTCCACTACATAACTCAGTTGTTTGCTACTTTTTTAACATAAATTTTGACTAAAGCTTGCCCATATCTTTTATAACAATTTTCATGCTTCACAATATAGTAAAACACTGTGGACAAGAGAATAACATCAAATATAAGTCAGGAAAACTTTGCGCCAGCAGAGGGTGTTACCTATAACATTAGCCTATAAAGATTATCATACTAAACATATGTCTAAATATCATGCAACCATACATGTATATTGAAATGTCAAAAATACAACACACGTTAACTCCAGTACTAACCTAAATTCCTTCTTGTGCCAAACTATACAAAAAGAAAGTTGATTTGAAACTGCTTGGAACCTCCGTGCAATTGCCTGTTGTGCCAAAATTTGCAAAAAATAAACATTCTCAATAACTATATTAATATATACATAATTAAGTTTGTTTCCAATGAAGTCGACATATACAAATTGAATATATACCAAACTGCATAACATAAATGTAAACAGTAAAATTCTAAAGTCTTAGGGTTGTTTCTAATCTTATGAAACAAAACAATAAAAAAAAAATCAATATTGGCAGGAAAATAACAAAGACAATTTCTGCATTCAGCAACTCTACCTCACCAACTTGATTAACTACGACATTCTCTAAACTACAACAAACCAAAATAACATTGAAAACAATCCTAACACCCTGTCTCACCAAAATAAAAATTTCTATCATAACCTTAGAAAGCATAGAGTGAATAGGAGAATACCTCGAATAAAGAAAAAACCTTGAAATTGTAGAAGCATCACAAACCCTTAAGTTACAACAATAATTTGTCTGAGCAAAAATATCACTCACGCTTCATTCAAGCAACGATAATCGGATACCATTACTTCACAAACAAAGCAATCAGTGTTAAATTCAATTAAACACAAATAACAATATAGGGCAATCTAAAATGTCTTACCTTAACATTATGAAACCCTCACTGAAATCAAAGATTCAAATGACAATTGGCTAAATACAAAAAAATTAAAATCCAAATCTACGATGTCGATCAACAGAATTGATGGTCATAGTGGATTGGGACGAAGCGAGAGAATAAAGGGCAAGAGATATGGTAGGAGTGGATTTCAATGCACACGATATGGTGAGAGAGGATTCAGACCAATGCATATGCGAGATGGGAGATGATTGAGATGAACATGTGAGAATTGGGAGGTAGGAGAGAATTTGGGGTAGAAAAAAGTTGCTTAATAGAGATGAACTGATCTTGCATTTCAATGCTTATATCAAATTTACCAACGAATACAATTATTTATCGATGGAAACACTTTATCAACCGAATCATCCGTAAAATATATCCTTTGAAAGAGATCTATATAAACAATATCAAATTTATTGACGAATATTGCATATCATACTTATCGAGGAACACATCCATCGGTAAAATATCTATGCTAATGTTTTAAATATATAACATTCAACTTATCACGAAAATTACCAATGAGTATAACCGATAGAATGTGTAGATGAGACTCTAACATAAATTTATATATTTACTGACGGAATTATCGTGGTAACGTAAAATTTGTGATGGAAATATATCTGTCAATAAAAAATAATTTTCTTGTAGTGTAAAAATCCATTAAATTTTGATTTGATAATTAAATATAAATTATATTGAATAATATTTTGATTTAATTTATATAATTAGTTTAGTTGATTAATTGAATCAGTTAATTATTTAAACTTTGATCTAAATCTTTAGAAATTATGACAAGAAGATTATTTGGTTCTTAAATACGTGGATTTATTTATTTTCCTATTTTTGTTTTTGGTTGTAATCTTTCATTTTGGTTTCAAGTTATGTTTCACATTTTTTAAACCCTAAAACCCAATATTTAACTTGTACAAAGAAAAAGTAAAATTTTTGAATATAATCATTATATATTCTTTAGATAATAACTTAAATTTGTGTTATATATTATAAAATCTTTAAAAAAATTAAGAATATTTAATTTTATGACAATAAAAATCACCAACTCTGTTCAAATCCTTTTTATAAATGATGTGTTCTTTCACTATTCACATGAGACAATAACAACATTATCTTGTTATAGGTCATTAAGAAATATAACATGATAAGTCAATGCTTTGCTATACACATGAAAAATCAATGTAAATAATCCATAACAAAAATGAAACTTTTATGCTACCAAGAATTGATACTTTCACAAAACATGTTGATGCCATCACTTAAAACTTATGAAGCCTTTTAAACACATAAAAGAAAAACAATATTGAATCAATATCCAGCATAAAATAAAATATATAGTAAAGAATTTTCCCAAAATTAAAATTACAGTTCATATAACTAAAGTGATATAGATATTATTATAAATGGAACAACTTTAATCCCAATAATATAATTACAATGGAGACTCTGATACAACTTATTAGATATTTAAATTTAAATTTATAAAATATAAAAAAATCTAAAAGTTCTTTATGTCAGATTACTGAAGAAGGGACCCGAAACCAAAGAGTACGAACAAAATAACGCATGAAAGCATACAATCAACAAAAGTCTGCAATTAATGATTACACACAATGTGGTTTTATGACCATTGATTTTACGGCTTTCCTCAACTAAATTGCCTTATTTTTTATGAGACATTTGTTCACTTTTCAGTTGAGAAGAGGAAATAACTATGTCTTTTGATTTATTGTGTGGGACACTGTAATCATGCTTTATGTTGTATAACTTATTAAGGTTTCTATTATCTCCAAATGGGTCAAACTAGTTTCCTCTTATTAGGATTATATCACACTTTTCTTATAATATTATATAAAAATTAAATAAAATATTTAATAGTATTAAATACAAATATTTATCTTAGTTATTTTATGAAAACATATTTTACTAGTATATAATATAATATAATTTGTTTTAATTAACTATTAATAATTATAAAAATCATAAAACATATGAACATGTTGTCTTTCCAAAATCCAAAACCCATACTAGAGTACTTAATGAACTATTAAAAAAATATACATTGAGTAGTTCATCCAATATTTTAATAAAATAATATACAATGATCAATAAGATACTAACGAAAACATATTCCAAGAAACTATATTAAAATCCATAATGGTTACCAAACTTTTGGCCAAACACCACTTGAGATTGATTTTATCTATTAATGTAATGATAAAAGTTATTGTCATGGCTGTGACCTATTTTTTTTTATATTATAATAAGATTATCGTGCAAGAAAATTTCAGTAACGAAGTTTTTCTCATGCACGAGTAAATTTTTGCTTTTATATATGCGTGTACTAAAGCGGGGAGGAGGCAGTAATACAAATTTCCTCTCATTCTTCTTCTTCTTTTGTCTAAATTTCAAGCAACAATACTCTATTTCTGCAAGATCTGGTGAAATTGAATTAAGTGGAAAAATTTCGGTAGAAATATCATTCAAGGTAAGGCGAAGTTTAATTCATTCAATATATGAAATTGAATTATTGGGTACTACTGTGAATACCGTGTGAATAAGGAATAGGAGTAGAGATATGAATTATTTGAATGTCTGATTTTGAAGAATTTCGATTTCGATGAACTGTTCACTGTTTGAAGTTTTTTTTTAAATTCTTGAAATTAAGGATGAATTATATAATAAAATTGTTGTTTTTAATTTAAATTGAACATGTTTATGGTTTAATTTTGATTTGAAACTAATTTGGGTGATTGAAACTGAGAAATTTGAAACCTGGATTTTGAAAATGGCGTACTGGAGGTGATTACTATTCATATTTTGCAAAATTTTAAATATTGATGAAATTCTTGAAATTAAGGATGAATTATATAGTAAAATTGTTGTTTTTAACTTAATTTGGACATATTGCATGTTTAATTTTGATTTAGAACTAATTTGGGTGCTTTAAACTAAGAAATTGGAAAATCTGGATTTTAAAAATGGCTTACAGGGAGCGAGGAAGAAGAAAGGGACATGGATGTAATTTTTGAAAATGTTCAAGGGTAAAATAGTCATTTTACATCGTAGGGACATGGAAGGAATTTTTGAAAATGTTCAAGGGTAAAATAGTCATTTTACATCCTAGGGACATCAATGGAATTTTTTAAAATGTTCAAGGGTAAAATAGTCATTTTCGGGACATGGAAGAAATTTTCGAAAATGTCCAAGGCTAAAATAGTCTTTTAGGGACATACATGAAATTTTAAGAAAAGATTGAGGGCAAAATAGTAATTTAATGATTTCGGAAATGATTTCGAAAATAGTTTCGGAAATAGTTTCGGAAATGATTTTAGAAAAAAAAAATATATATATATATATATATATATATATATATATATATATATATATATATATATATATATATATATATATATATATATATATATAAAGAGAGAGAGAGAGAGAGAGAATGAAAGTAGTGTGTTGTGACGTGTGTGGGTTAGACTGAGTCTGAGGGCTGATGCCAGAATTAGTCATGAGACGTTATATATTGGCTAGACTGAGCCGGAGGGTTAGTGCCAGAATCAGTCAAATACTATTTTTATTGACCCGAATGAGCCATGAGGACAGGTAGTCCAGAATCCGGCAAATGTGAATAATTTTTGTTATGTTTAAATGGTACCTGTAGACCCCTAATTTTGCCCGGCCTCTCAAAATAAAAGCTAGAGGAACTTCACCCGAAGATGGAGTTCATCCGGTCTCCCAAAACGAGAAGGACCTCCCACAACAAAAGACGGAGTTCACTCATTCACACAATAAAAGCCAAAAGAGACTTCCTACACAAAGACAGAGCTCGCCCGGCATCTTAATGAAGGCCAAGAAGACTTCCTATACGAAGATGGAGTTCATCCGGCTTCCCAAAACGAGAGAAGGACCTCCCACAACAAAAGACGCGAAGTTCACTCATTCACACAATAAAAGCCAAAAGAGACTTCCTACACAAAGACGTAGCTCGCCTCGCATCTTAATGAAGGCCAAGAAGACTTCCCATACGAAGATAAAGCTTCATACAGACACATATCGGCAGATCCACCGACGTCCAAAACGAGCAAGTGAAAGCTTCCGTCGAGTCCCAAGAACGCGCTGGAATCGTCGTAACAAGTCGAGACG
>OY731401.1:9562097-9647097 GCA_963425845.1 Sphenostylis stenocarpa
GTCCGGGTTCCCAGGGTCCCGCTGTGTAATTTTGCCATTTGGGACGGCTGTCCCGATCCGGACAGCCGTCCCATCCGGACGGCCGTCCCAAAGTGCGCCAGTTCGAAAAACTATAAATAGGAGGCTCATTTGCCACTTTTTCACACCCCGAGACACTCCGAGAGCTCTGAAACACTTTCTAAAACTCGAGCACTTGTCTATTTCTCTCCCTCTCTTGAATGATCTTTCCAGATTGCCTTAAATAGGTAACAATCGGTTAAGGAATTATATTCCGAGCATTCGATTCTTCTTTAAATTTTTAGTGGGGTCGATCTTGTATTGGTGAGGAGAGTACGTGTAGAGAGAGGGGTTGCCAAAACGCATCCTCACGGTTCGAGATTCTCAATATCAAGCTTGCTACGGAGGTTCTTTTCAATTCTCTTCTCTTTTATTGCTTTATTCATTGTTTTATTTAGCTTTATTTATGCCATGTAGAATAAAATCATGTAGATAGCTATTTTATCTCTTTTATTGCTTTATTCAGCTTTATTCATTATTTTATGCATGCAATATAGAATAAGATCATATAGATAGCTATTTAATATTATGTAATAAAACAGGGTAATCGCGTAATTTCTCGTAGTCTTTACTTAAATGAATTAATCTGTCATAGGGAACCCGAAAGGGGCGTTGTGGGGTGCTAACACCTTCCCCACACGTAACTAACTCCCTTACCTAACTCTGGTTATAATGGCCAAGTCTGGTTTTTATTAAAATCAATGCCTTTTCATCCTTTTCCAATATTTATGGTCAAAATATTGGTGGCGACTCCATAAGAACCCCTTTTCGAAAACCTTGCTTTTTCAATGTTGAAGCAATGAACATATTTTAAAACAAATACGCGAGTCTAAACCATCTTTTCGCGACCGCTCGCATAAACGTTCGAGACGTCCCTCGGACGTCGAAAGGGACGGCGGCGACAGTACCCGGGGTGGTACAGAATACATTAGTGTAATAACTATGTCGGAGGATTCTGAATGAGGTCCCAAACTTCACTGATTTGTCGGGTCAGGTAGACTACGAGATTAGGTGGTGAGAAGTCAATGGGGGGATGACTGGTGGCGCGCTCGGAGGGGTACTCCAGTATGAGTGATGAAGGGCGCCAGTAATCCTACTCTGTGTAGAGGGTGGTCAGAATGGTACTGCGGGTACTAATCACAATGTGCCCACAGATGATAGCCTCTGAGTTCGGGCATAGTTAGGGTATACTTCCGAAAGGTGTCTTAGTGTGTTGATAATTTCGTAATTGATCATAATATATAATTATTACTTTTATATCTGTTTTATTATATCAAATGATTTAATACTTACCCCTATTTTTCCATGTGGATGGGACTCCGATGATCACTTTTTATGTGGGAGAAGATCGGGAGTTGAGAGATGGAGATGTGACTACTGGACGACGAGGATAGTTTAGTGGGATAACTTCGAGGGAGCTACTTTTACATGTATAATATATAAATAAATTATGTTACTATATTTTGAAGTTTCGTTAGTGAACCAGAATTTCAATCTATGTTACAATTACAGTAATATAATGTAAAATAGATGTTGTTATTTACTTGTTTACTACTTTGCGAAGACATCATTATAGTAGCGATTTCTAGGGTCATTACAATAGTGGTATCAAAGCGGTAGTATCCTTGTAAATCTGTGGGGATGGGTAGTGAACCTATGATAAGTCCGTTGTGATTATACTCTGATATGTAAGTGTGTGTGAATGTTTGCTCTGTATTGATGGATGCGTTTGATATAGGATGGCACAACGACCTCCTACTCCTACTCCTACTCCTACTCCACCGAGTGTATATGCCCTAGCTAGGGCAATGGAAATGTTGGCAGCTGCTATGCAGCAGCAGGCTACCTACCCGCAGTGGAGGCCAACTATAGCATCATCCCCTGCTGGATTTCACCAATCAGAGCAGATGGGGCTGACTGAGTTCATGAGGCATAATCCGCCTCGTTTTGGAGGAGATTTGGGTCCAGATGCAGTAAAGAAGTGGCTGCGTGAAGTGGAGAAGATTTTTGAGGCTACCTTATGTCCGGAAGACAGGAAATTGACATTCAGGAAATACTTACTAGTGGATGAGGCTGAGTTTTGGTGGTCAGGGACTCAAAGGATGATGATTGCACGTGGGGAGGTGTGTAATTGGGAAACCTTCCGTGAGAGGTTTCTGGAGAAATACTTCCCTGACAGTGTTAGATTTCAGAAGGATACTGAGTTCCTGAGTTTGAGACAGGGTAATATGACGGTGCATGATTACGCCGTACGATTTGAACACTTATCTCGTTTCTACACAGGTACATCTTCAGAACAGTGGCTTTGTAGGAAGTTTGAGGAGGGCTTGAGGGGTGAGATCAAGCTCATGGTGGTTCCTTTCTCTATCAGGAGATTCCCAGAACTAGTGGAGAAAGCGAAGACAATAGAGAGACTCCAGGAGGGAGGAGTCAGAGTGATGAGGACCCACCCAAGTGGGGTCCCGAGTGGGGGTAGTAGATCAGAGAGGAGGATGCCTTATTCACGCCCCCAGTCTTCTAGGAGTGGCAGTGTTACCCTATCACCTCGATCATCGGGATCTGTATCCGGGGTGAAATGTTTTCAATGTGGAGGCCCTCATTACAGGAATCAGTGCCCACATAATGCCTTCACTACTCCTTCCCAGACTTCTCGGGCAGGTCTTTGCTACACTTGCCAGAAGCCAGGACATATGGCTAGAGACTGTCCACAGAAGCCCAGTGATATAGTCTCAGCTGGGGCATCATTAGCACCCCGAGGGAGTGACGCAAAACCCAGAGCTGCAGGACGAGTGTTTGCCTTGTCAGGAGCAGAGGCATCGAGGTCAGAGAATTTAGTGCAGGGTGTGTGTTTTATCTCTGATATACCTCTACGAGTTTTGTTTGATTCAGGTGCTACCCATTCTTTTATTGCTGATAATTGTATGGATAAACTTAAGCTACCTGTGTGTGACCTACCCTATGAATTGAGGGTATCTACACCAGCAGCTAGACTGGTGGTGTCTTCCTATGTGTGTTTGAGGTGCCCAGTTGTCGTAGAAGGACGACAATACAAGGTGAACTTAATAGGTTTACCTTTGAAGGATATGAATGTGATCTTAGGGATGGATTGGTTATCTACCAATCGCATTCTGATTGACTGTGGACAGAAGAGGTTGGTACATCCGGAATCAAGAGATGAACTTATTACATCAGCTCGGCAGGTTCAGAAAGAGCTACGAGAGGGAGCTCAGTGTTATTTGATCCTGACTCAGTTGGATGAAGTGAAGGATAATATCCTAGAAGAGGTACCGGTTGTGAGTGAATTTCCTGATGTGTTTCCAGATGAGATACCAAGGTTGCCACCTCAGAGAGAGGTCGAATTTGGGATTGATCTAATTCCTGGTTCAGGCCCAATCTCTATGGCACCATACCGGATGGCTCCAGCAGAATTGGCTGAATTGAAGAAACAGATAGAGGATTTGCTGGAAAAGAAGTTCATTCGACCGAGTGTATCTCCCTGGGGCGCTCCTGTATTGCTAGTAAAGAAGAAAGATGGGAGCTCCAGGTTGTGTATTGATTACCAGCAACTAAACAAGGTGACTATCAAGAACAAGTACCCGTTGCCGAGGATTGATGATTTATTAGACCAGTTACAGGGAGCATCAATCTTTTCTAAGATTGATTTGAGATCTAGATACCATCAGATACTGGTTAAAGAAGAGGATGTACAGAAGACGGCGTTCAGGTCGAGATATGGCCATTGTGAATATGTGGTCATGCCGTTTGGAGTAACAAATGCACCTGCAGTATTTATGGACTATATGAACATGATCTTTCGTCCTTATTTAGATAAGTTTGTTGTTGTTTTTATAGACGACATTCTTATTTATTCTAGAACTCGAGAAGAACACCAGGAACATCTGAGGGCGGTGTTGGTTGTGTTAAGAGAGAAAAAATTGTATGCCAAGCTTTCAAAATGTGAGTTTTGGTTAGAACAGGTGCAGTTTTTGGGACATGTAATATCGGCAGAAGGGATATGTGTAGATCCTGCCAAGGTAGATGCAGTGTTAAAATGGGAACCCCCTAAGACAGTGACGGAAGTGCGTAGCTTTGTGGGACTTGCAGGATATTACCGGAAATTTATAGAGGGTTTCTTTAAAATAGCAGCTCCTTTGACACAGTTGACCCGTCAAGATCAACCTTTTGCTTGGACAGATAGATGTGAGGAGAGTTTCCAGGAGTTGAAAAGAAGGTTGTCTAGTTCCCCAGTGTTGGTGATCCCAAATGTGACTCAATCTTTTCAGGTATATTGTGATGCTTCTATTCAGGGGTTAGGTTGTGTCTTGATGCAAGATAAAAGGGCGGTGACATATGCGTCGAGACAACTTAGAATTCATGAGAGGAATTATCTCATTCATGACTTAGAACTAGCAGCAGTGTTTGCTCTCAAGATGTGGAGACATTACCTTTATGGAGTCAAATTTGAAGTTTTTAGTGATCACAAGAGCCTGAAGTATTTATTCGATCAGAAGGAGCTAAATATGAGACAGAGAAGATGGATGGAGTTTCTGAAGGATTATGACTTTCAGTTACATTATCATCCAGGAAAGGCGAATGTGATGGTTGACGCCTTGAGTAGGAAGACAGTTCAGATGTCAGCAATGATGATGGATGAATTAAGATTACTTGAGCATTTCAGGGATCTGCATCTAGATGTAGAGTTTCGTGATACTAGTATTAGTTGTGGTAGCATTACCATTACTAATGATTTTCTCGAGATGATCAGAGATAGACAACAAGGTGATATGACGTTGAAAAGTGTTATGAATCAGTTAGGATCCGAGCAGACCATTGACTATAAGATGGGTAAGGATAATATTCTGAGATTTAGAGGAAGGATTTGTATTCCTGTTGACCAGGAATTGAAGAGAGCAATACTAGATGAAGGTCATCGAAGTCGTCTAAGTCTACACCCTGGTATGACTAAGATGTATCAGGATCTAAAGAAGATTTATTGGTGGTCTGGTATGAGGAGAGATATTGCAGAGTATGTGGCTGCTTGTTTAACTTGTCAGAAAGCAAAGGTGGAACACCAGAGGTCGGGAGGAATGCTACAACAAATGGAGATACCTGAATGGAAGTGGGATAGCATTACCATGGATTTTGTTACCCATTTACCACGGACAATTCGGGGGCACGATTCGATCTGGGTGATAGTGGACAGATTGACGAAGAGTGCACATTTCCTCCCTGTAAATCTGAGGATATCTATGGCTAAGCTGACACAATTATATATTCGCGAGATTGTTCGATTACATGGGGTACCATCTAGCATTATCTCAGATAGGGATCCTAGATTTACTTCAAGATTCTGGCAGACTTTACAAGAGGCATTAGGTACCCGACTTAGGTTGAGTTCAACCTATCACCCCCAGACAGATGGACAGTCAGAGAGGACCATCTAGTCACTAGAAGACTTGTTGAGGTCTTGTGTGTTGGATAATCTAGGAAGTTGGGATGATATCCTTCCATTAATAGAGTTCACGTATAATAACAGCTATCATGCCAGTATCGGAATGGCACCATATGAGGCTCTTTATGGGAGAAGGTGTCAAACACCTTCATGTTGGTATCAGGATGAGGAGAAAGTGTTGATCGGACCTGAGCTACTCCAGCAGACTATAGAGAAGGTCCGGGAGGTACAAGAGAAGCTGAGAGCCGCTATGAGTAAACAAAAATCATATGCGGACCAGAGGAGGAGGCCTTTGGAATTTGAGGGGGGAGACCATGTATTTTTGAGAATCAGACCTACTACTGGAGTAGGAAGGGCAATTAAATCTAAGAAGTTGACTCCCAAGTTTATTGGCCATATCAGATTTTGAAGAAGGTAGGTCCAGTGGCATATCAGTTAGCGTTGCCACCTCATTTGACGAATCTGCACAATGTATTTCATGTATCTCAGTTGAGGAAATATGTACATGACCCCAGTCATGTCCTGGAGTCAGACGATGTGCAGATTAGAGACGATCTATTCGTTGATGTGAGACCAGTGAGGATAGAGGATTTTCAGCTGAAGCAACTTAGAGGTAGAATCATCTCAATGGTGAAGGTAGTATGAGATTAGAAATCCGGAGACTTCACTTGGGAGATGGAGGATCAGATGCGAGAGTCATATCCATATCTATTTCCAAGTAAGTTCATTTTCGAGGACGAAAATTTTTGTGGAGGGGAGATTGTGACGTATGTTTTTTTTTATATTATAATAAGATTACTGTGCAAGAAAACTTCGTAACGAAGTTTTCCTCATGCACAGTAAATTTTTGCTTTTATATATGTGCGTACTGAAGCGGGGGAGGAGGCAGAATAAAAATTTCCTCTCATCCTTCTTCTTCTTTTTTCTAAATTTCAAGCAACGATACTCTACTCCTGCAGGATCTGGTGAAACAGGAGAGAGTTTGAATTAAGTGGAAAAGCTTCGGTAGAAATACCATACAAGGTAAGGGGAAGTTTAATTCATTCAATATATGAAATTGCATTATTGGGTACTCGTGAATACCGTGTGAATAAGGAATAGGAGTAGAGATATGAATTATTTGAATGTCCGATTTTGAAGAATTTCTTATTCTGATGAACTCGTTCACCGTTTGAAGTTTTTTTTGAAATTCTTGAAATTAAGGATGAATTATATAATAAAATTATTGTTTTTAATTTAAATTGAACATGTTTATGGTTTAATTTTGATTTGGAACTAATTTGGGTAATTGAAACTGAGAAATTTGAAACCTGGATTTTGAAAATGGCGTACTTGGAGGTGATTACTATTCATATTTTGTAAAGTTTTAAATATTGATGAAATTCTTGAAATTAAGGATGAATTATATAGTAAAATTGTTGTTTTTGACTTAATTTGGACATATTGCATGTTTAATTTTGATTTAGATCTAATTTGGGTGTTTTAAACTGAGAAATTGGAAAATCTGGATTTTAAAACTGGCTTACAGGGAGCGAGGAAGAAGAAAGGGACATGGATGTAAATTTTGAAAATGTTCAAGGGTAAAAAAGTCATTTTACATCCTAGGGACATAAATGGAATTTTTGAAAATATTTAAGGGTAAAATAGTCATTTTCGGGACATGGAAGGAATTTTTAAAAATGTCCAAGGGTAAAATAGTCATTTAGGGACATACATGAAATTTTAAGAAAAGATTAAGGGCAAAATAGTGATTTAATGATTTTGGAAATGATTTCGAAAATAGTTTCAAAAATAGTTTCGGAAATGATTTCGAAAATGATTTCGGAAATGATTTTAGAAAAAAATATATATAAAGAGAGAGAGAGAGAGAGAGAGAGAGAGAGAGAGAGAGAGAGAGAGAGAGAGAATGAAAATAGTGTGTTGTGACGTGTGTGGGTCAGACTGAGCCTGAGGGTTGATGCCAGAATCAGTCATGAAACGTTATATATTGGCTAGACTGAGCCAGAGGGTTGGTGACAGAATCAGTCAAATACTATTTTTATTGACCCGAATGAGCCGTGAGGACAGGTGGTCCAGAATTCGGTAAATGTGAATAATTTTTGTTATGTTTGAATGGTACCTGTAGACCCTAAATCTTGCCCGGCCTCCAAATAAAGAGCAGAAGACCTCCTATTCAAAGATGGACGAAGCCTAACAAGCCACTAGGAGAGACTATTAGGCCTCATACTAGGATAGGAGGGATTTTTGGCACGAAAATAAGGTTTCTTGCCCTTTTGGGGACGAGACCGTCGTCTCGCCTCATGCAAATGGCGAGACCGGCGTCTCGCCAAACAAGACGGCGGTCTCGCCACCTGCGAAGGACGGGACGGCGGTCTCGTTTGGCGAGACGGCGGTCTCGACCCTGTCAGACGAGAACGATGGTCTCGACCTATCAGGCGCGAAAAACTATAAATAGGGGCTCCCTCCCCTCATTTCCAGACACCACACACAGCTTTGCTCTCCCCTCTCTCTAGAACTTCTCTCTAGAATCCCTCTGACGCATTCCCGGAGCTTCTGAGTGCCTTTGTGAGCGTTTTTTGGCGTCTAGAAAAGTTTCCAGCATCGTGTAGAGTGAAGGGCTGCCACAAAGCACCCTCTTTTTTTAAGAAATAAAAAGAAAGCTTGCTTCGGAGGTTTAAATTCTCTCTCTCTACTTTTACTGCTTTAATTTTAAATTATTCACTAAATATTAGGGCCATGTAGTCATAAATTTAAATTCCGCAAAATAAAAGGGCAAAAGCGTGTTTTTCCGGTTTATTTATTAACAAAATAGCTGGCCTGTCATAGGGAACCCGAAAGGGGCGTCGTAAAGGAACTAACACTTCCTTTACACGTAACTAACTCCCTTACCCAACTCTGGTTCTAACGACCAAAGTTGGTTTTTCAAAAACCATCGCCTTTTAAACTCCTTTTCCGATGTTTCCGGTAAAAACATCGGTGGCGACTCCATAGAACCCTTCAAAAATTAGTCCTTGGGTTAGCCCGATTATCGGACAACCCAAGGACGCCCTTTCGAAAACCTCACCCCTAGGTTAGCCCGGTTATCGGACAACCTAAAGGCGTTGTAACCACCCATAAAAAAACGCAAAAATCAAGAGGGTCGAAACCATCGCGTCGCTCCGACCGCCCCTCGTTTTTGGTGGCGGCGACAGATGGCGACTCCACTGGGGAAGCCTCGAGAGTTGATCCCATTTAGTGATGGGCCGGCTTAAAAAAATAAATAAACCAAGAAAATAACGCTTTTGTCCTTAACTTGTATTATAACATGTTTTACGGTTTGGCTTTAATAACTGTTGCTTGTTTATACTTACGCAATTGTATGAAATACAAACTATACACAAACCCTTGCACACTACAGTTCCCTCTATACCCGGGGGCAAGTGAGAAATCCATAGGGAGTGGGTGGTAGGTACGGTTCGCTGTAGTGAGGGCCTTGAGCCCACCAGTGTGATCGGAAACCACCACTCAAGGTGATAACCTTCCTCTTTTGGCAACAAGACTGACTATGGCCTTAGTGCTAAGCATGGTCGAACGGCTGGAGAGTGGGGACCCTATAATGGGGGCACCTTGGGGGCCTTAGCCTGGTGAGAACAGTTAGAACCAACCCTCGCCAATGCACTTTTCTGCAGGAAAACCCTACCTCGTGATAAAAACGAATTCTCGCCTGTTCGGGGATGACTGAATTGTGTGCGCATACGTTTGTTGCATTTGTCTGTTGCATAGCATAAACAAACAACAGAACAAAAATCACAAATGTATTTTCGCAAATAAACACCCTTATCTCGGACAGTCTGCCTTTTAGCTAGCCTGGTTTCAGTTTCTTTGTAAGCTAAGTAGCCACGCAGTTTCGACAGAAGAGATAAGGGACGCTAAATATTCTTTCGCATAAAGCCATATTTTATCTCGGACAGACTGCCTTTTAGCTAGCCTGGTTTCAGGTTCTTTGTAAGCTAAGTAGCCACGCAGTTCCGACAGAAGAGATAAAAGGCTATAAAATAAAATAAAAACCAGAAAATAAATAAATCAACTTCTGACAAAGTCAAATCATTCATATTACATCATACCATGAGTACAGAAAAACTAAGAGTGATAGCACATTCAACATCATTTAAATAGAATCTCTCATGCATAAGCATACCCATTTTAGTTTAAGCACTCAACATGCATTAATAAACCTTTTTCGGGCATTCTAGAAAGTGGTTGGTCCTCTCCCCACTCGCACTCGTGCACAAAAAGCAAAGGAAATGGAAAACTTGGAAGAACAGAACCGAAAGCTCACTGCGGAGGTCAATACCCTCCGCGAGCAGGTGGCCCAACTAATGGAGGTCGTACGCCAGGGTCAAAGTAAGGGCGAAGACCAAGCTGAACACATCCCTCACCATGAGGAGGAGGAAGAGGAATACTTCTATGACGGGAAGGATGCTAAGACTGCACGCATCCTTACCCCAGAGGTATCCAAACAACAACTCTCCGCCCTGGAAGAGAGGCTGAAGGCAGTGGAAGGGCACAACTTTGACGTCAAGGAGGTGGCGGACATGTGCCTGGTGAAAAATATCCACTTCCCTCCCAAGTTCAAAATCCCGGATTTCCCCAAGTACGCTGGGATGACCTGCCCAAAGAACCATCTTACGATGTATTGTCGTAAGATGGCCGCCCATGCTGAAAACGAAAAACTCCTGATCCACTGCTTCCAGGAGAGTCTGGCATATACAGCTCTCAACTGGTACATGCAGTTAGAAAGAGGGCAGGTCCAGAACTGGAAACAGCTGGCTGACGCTTTTCTCCGTCGTTACCGATACAACATCAATCTGACCCCCGACAGGTCAGATCTCAGAACCCTGAGCAAAAGGGACGACGAGTCTTTCAAAGCGTACGCCCAAAGGTGGAGGGAAATGGCTGCCCAAATAGAGCCTCCATTGACAGATAAGGAAACAATGGCTATGTTCATAGACTCACTGACCGGAGCATACTACGATAAGGCTATAGCTAGTACCTCCAATCTCTTTTCAGACATAGTCACTGTGGGAGAAAGAGTGGAGCAAGGGCTGAGGAGTGGAAAAATAGCACGACCTTCTTCTTCCAGCACCTCATTCAAGAAGCCCTTCAAAAAGAAGGAGGAGGTCGTGCACGCCATTAATTTCGCAACCCCTTCCTCCACCCCTCAGACATAGCAGCAGCCACGAAGAAAGGAGAAAAAGTTCACTCCTATCCCCACCTCATACGCAAAGTTGTTGCCCCAGCTGTTGGAGGCCAACCTCCTGGCACGCGTTCCTCCCAAGAAGCAGCTGGAGCCTCCCTATCCCGAGTGGTACAAGCCCAATGAAAAATGTAGCTACCACTCGGATGCACCAGGGCATTCAACTGACAACTGCTTGACCTTGAAGTATAAGGTCCAGGAATTAATCGATGCCGGTTGGATAACCTTTGATGCCTCTACTTCTAATATGGATGTCAAACCTCTGTCAAAGCCAGAGTAGCAGAGAGGGAGGACTGGAAGGATCAGCCCTAGGGTTTTTTAAGCTTTTCTCTACGTCTCCTGCGGTCCCCGCCCGTGGCCGCAGGAATTTTGATTAAAGGGCTTGTACATACATTTTCATTTTCATTAATATACGAGGCATTTTGTCATATTCATTCTTTTCCCTCTTCTATTTATTATTCTTTCAAAAATAAATTGAATAATAAAATCTATGACTAAAACAGAACCTAAAACGCATCATGTCTGTGATTGATGAATCTCTGTGGACTCCGGAAACTGAAAGCGAATGGGTCGGGTCCGACAGTGAGCAGGAGACCATTTCTCCGGACATGCAAAGAATGCTAGAAAAGGAAACACGCATCATACAACCGCATCAGGAAGAAATAGAAACCGTTAATTTGGGAGAAGGGGATGAGGAGAAAAAGGTGAACATCGGCACCCAAATAGAAAGTAACGTAAAAAAGGGATTGATACAGCTTCTGAAGGAATATATAGATGTATTCGCTTGGTCTTATCATGACATGCCTGGGCTCGACACGAGTATAGTGGAGCATAGATTGCCCTTAAAAGAGGGGTTCCGACCTGTAAAGAAGAAACTCAGAAGAATCAAACCCGACTGGTCCTTAATGATAAAGGAGGAGGTGCAAAGGCAGTTGGATGCCAATTTCCTGGTAGTGTCCAAATACCCAGAATGGTTGTCCAACATAGTACCCGTCATCAAAAAGACCAGGAAGGTCAGGGTCTGCGTGGATTATAGGGACCTCAATCGAGCAAGTCCAAAGGACGACTTTCCCCTACCACATATAGACACGCTGGTAGACCATACCGCTACCAACACGCTTTATTCCTTCATGGATGGGTACGCGGGATACAACCAAATTAAGTTGGCCGTTGAGGATAGAGAAAAAACCTCCTTTATCACACCATGGGGTACCTTTTTGTTAGAATCGCACAGCGGAATGATCGCGTGGTCGGACAAAAACCAAGAGGGGGGGTGAATTGGTTTCTTAATAAAAATTAGGTTTTCAAATTTTTCCCCAAATTTTACCGATTAAAAACTGTGCAAATGTAAATAGAGAAAGGGATAGAGTCTTACACAGAAAATTTATACTAGTTCGGATCAAAAGACCCTACGTCCAGTTGCTAATCACTCAAACAGAGGATTAACGCTATCACTATAAACAAGTTGTTACAACAGATTACAATTGACAAGATAAAGATAAGAAAACACCTCTCTTGAAATCCACAAGAGATGATGAACAGCTTTCCCTAGAGACGGCACAGCACACAATCCACTAAGAACTCCACTTAGTGATTCTTATCGCTTCTAGCCCACACCAGGTTCCGAAAGCCCCTTTTTCTTGCAACAAACAGTTCTCTGGCACTCACAACACTTAACTTTTGTATGAAAAAGGTTGTTCTACTTTTCTGAGTGCCATAGAAGAGTTTAAGTAGAAAAATTAGGGTTTGGGAATTGGGATTTTCGGAATTAAGGTTCTTGGGAAAAGGGTTTTCGAAAATAGGTTTGACTTGAAGTTAAAAATCAAAATCTGACTGAAATAATCGATTAAAATAAGTATTAATCGATTAAAACATAACCAAATATCAACAGAACCCAAACCTCTCTGTTTTAATCGATTAAAAGGTGATTTAATCGATTAAACCACCTAATAATCGATTAAAATTTGGTTTAATCGATTAAACCAGTGAGTTGTTACAGAAAATGATTTTTCTCACTGTTTTAATCAATTATTTCCCTATTTAATCAATTAAAGCCGAGCCTGGATGATAAATTTGAGCTTTTTGAAGCTTCTAAGGTGCAGACTATGTATCGGCTATATTAAACTCTAATATTACAGACTCAATCTAATTGAAACAGAGTTATTACAATACAAAACAAGTTTTCAACAATCTAAGTCTTTGTGTTCTTGAATCATCATCAAAATCAACAATCTTCATGTTCATCAAGTGCAACATCAAGTCCTTGACTGTTCAACACTTTTGCTACCGAGTAATGTCGTTTGGACTGAAAAATGCAGGGGCAACCTATCAAAGGGCTATGGTCACATTGTTCCATGACATGATCCACAAGGAAATAGAGGTATATGTGGATGACATGATTGCCAAGTCCAGAAATGAAATGGACCACATTCAATATCTCAAAAAGCTCTTTGACCGACTCCAAAAGTATCAACTGAAACTGAACCCAGCAAAATGTACTTTCGGAGTACGATCAGGAAAACTCCTAGGGTTCATTGTCAGCAAAAGAGGAATTGAGGTGGACCCCGACAAAACCAAGGCAATCTTGGAAATGCCTCCACCAAGCACAGAAAAGGAGGTCAGAGGTTTCCTAGGCCGAATTAATTACATTGCCCGTTTCATCGCACAGTTAACGGATAAATGTATCCCCATCTTTAAACTGTTGCGCAAAAACCAACCAACGGTGTGGAATGAAGAATGCCAACAACCGTTCGATAAAATCAAGACTTGTTTAACCAATCCACTAGTATTGGTACCACCCGTTGAAGGGAGACCTCTGATCCTATATTTATCAATACTCGAAGAATCCATGGGATGTGTGCTTGGCCAACATGATGAAACCGGAAAAAAGGAACGAGTCATTTACTATCTCAGTAAGAAATTTCTAGACTATGAAACCCGCTATACACCATTCGAAAAAACCTGTTGCGCATTGGTGTGGGTCACTCAACGTCTCAGACAGTACATGGCTCGACATACTACATGGTTGGTCTCCAAAATGGACCCAATCAAGTACCTCTTCGAGAAGCCCATTTTAACTGGAAGAATGGCTAGGTGGCAGGTTCTCCTCTCAGAATTCGATATCATTTATGTCACCCAGAAAGCTATTAAAGGAAGTCCCCTAGCAGATTATCTAGCCCATGGATCCACAGATGAATACCAATCCCTACAAGACGACTTTCCCGATGAGCATATCATGCATATCGAACACGAAGAGACCAAAGAGGAAGCATGGACTATGTTTTTCGATGGGGCCTCAAACATGCTTGGACACGGGATAGGAGCCATTTTGATATCCCTTGAAAAGAAACACATTCCTGTAACGGCCAGGCTTAATTTCGATTGTACCAACAACATGGCCGAATACAAAGCATGTGCGCTAGGGATCCAAGCGGCTTTAGATCATGGGGTTGCTAAGCTCAAAGTCTTCGGTGATTCATCCCTCGTCATTTACCAACTTAAAGGTGAATGGGAAACCCGAAACTCCAAGTTAGTCCCATACCTAGAGTACATCTGCGAGCTAGTCTCAAGAATGGAAAGCGTCACCTTCCAGTACATCCCTCGGGAAGACAATCAGTGCACCGACGCCCTCGCCACTCTATCATCCATGTTTGCCCTAGATCAAGAACATGAGATGCCAATTATTCAAGTTAAGCTGCATGACAAACAAGCTTTTTGCATGGCAGTGAATAGCGAGCGCGACCAAAACCCCTGGTATCATGACATCAAGCAATATCTCATGAGGGGCGAATATCCTAAAGGAATCAGCGACAATGATAAGTGAACCATTCGTAAAAGGGCCACAGGGTTCACGTTGATTGAAGGAACCCTCTACAAAAAGAGCCCCGATTCCACTCTCTTAAGGTGTGTGGACCAAGAAGAAGCCCAAACCTTGATAAAAGAAATCCATAGAGGAGCTTTTGGGACCCACACACCCGGGCATGTCATGGCAAAGAAAATCCTTAGGGCAGAGTATTTTTGGTCCACAATGGAAGCTGATTGTCACCAATATGCGAAGAAGTGTCACAAGTGCCAAGTATACGCCGACAATATTCATGTGCCACCCGCGCCTCTCAGTAACCTGGCTACACCATGGCCATTTTCTATGTGGGGCATGGATGTCATCGGACCCATCGAACCCAAGGCGTCTAACGGCCATCGCTTCATCTTGGTAGCAATTGACTACTTCACCAAGTGGGTTGAGGCGGCATCGTACGCGCATGTGACTCGGAAAGTGGTGACCACCTTCATCAAGAAAAACATTATATGTCGGTACGGCATCCCTCATAAGCTCATTACTGATAATGAGACCAATCTCAATAATAAAATGATTATGCCAAGACTTCAAAATACAACATCACAATTCTTCTCCGTACCGACCAAAGATGAATGGTGCAGTAGAGGCAGCCAATAAGAATATCAAGAGAATCATCCAGAAAATGGTAGTAACCTACAAAGATTGGCATGAAATGCTTCCCTTCGCCTTACATGGCTACCGAACGTCGGTACGAACCTCCACAGGGGCTACCCCATTTTCCCTCGTATACGGAATGGAGGTCGTACTACCAGTAGAGGTAGAAATACCCTCCCTACGTGTTGTCATGGAAGCAAAATTGACAGAAGCTGAATGGGTCCAAAACCGGTATGATCAGTTGAACCTAATCGAAGAAAAACGGTTGGACGCCATATGTCGGGGGCAAGCTTATCAAAGGAAGATCAAGAAAGCCTACGACAAGAAGGTCAATCCTCGCACTTTCCAAGAAGGGGATCTGGTGGTAAAGAAACTGCTTCCAGCCCAGAAAGACAAAATCGGGAAATGGACAGCAAACTACGAAGGATCCTTCATGGTCAAGCGAGCCTTCTCAGGAGGAGCCCTCATCCTCACCAATATGGACGGAGAAGAGCTTTGATACCCTGTCAACTCAGATGCGGTAAAGAAATACTACGCCTAAAGACATTGCTCATGACCCGTCAGGATGAAAACTTGCAAAGAGCGTCCTGGGCAAAAGATAGGGTCTACATTCCTCGCTAGGACACGTCCTAGGCAAAAATCAAAGGTTTCAAAAAAAAAAGAAGAGAAAAAAAAAACAACAAAAAATAGAGAGAGCAATGATTACCTTAGCCAAAAACCGCAAAGGCGACTAAGGTAAAACCTTCACAAAGGCAAGCAGACTTCGCATAGTCTTCACTCCGGATTCGAACATCTCAACTGAAGGGACCAGGAAAAACGGGGAAACAGAGATCACAGACATGATTGTGGCACCCTCATACAGTTTAGCCAACCTTGGCCAGCCTTGCTTACAAATTCTCTTGTAAACCCCCATGTAAAAATAAACCATCTGTTTATATCAATAAAAATTGTCTTTTCTTCTCTTTACCTACTTGTGTGAATGCCTCTGTATTAACGAAATATGAGCATGCATAAAACAAGCAATTCGGGAAAGCATAAAAACAAGACAAACATCACCAACTGGGGACATCCCAAGTAAAAAGTACAGTGTAGCCTGCTAGATCGAAAACCCGCAAAGGGCGGTCTAGGCAAAAGATAAGGCTTTCATAAAAAGAAAAAGAGCCCACCAAAATATCTTAGGCAAAAAATAAAACCCGCTAGATCGAAAACCCGCAAAGGGCGGTCTAGGAAAAAGATAGGGTTAAAAAAAAAGTGCAAAAGAATAGTCACGAGAGAACAAAAGGAAGGAAGTACCAGTCACTTTCTAGATGTCCTCAACTAAAATAAATTTGCATCAACAGCATCCACACACAAGAAGTCGCACAAATAGGACTTTGTCAGGATCAAAACAAACAAATACACTTCATAACAAAAAAGTCATTCATGTCAAGAAGATCATCTTCATGTTTGCATAGAGGTACCCCGGTAAAACTCTGTCAAATCATATATCCAACCAACAAAGTTTCGACTACCAAATCAGAGTCGAACAAAAAAACAAAGAAAATCACGACCAGTCAGCAAAACGTCGAACAACAAACAAGGATTGCCCGACCAGCCAGCAAGAGTCGGGTGATCACCAACAAAAGATCAAAAGCAAAGAATCCCCAGCAACCAACAAAGCTGGATGAAACACAAAATCCCCGCCACAGTCCGAATGACCATTCAAAGAGGTCCAAGTACATCTACCAACACAGAAATCACTCCCCAGGGAGTCGGCGCATGAGCTAGAGCAGTAAGCCGCCACCATCGCCAAAGGGTCAGCCACCGCAAGAAGGGGCATCCAGAGGCACATAACCAGACGAGGGTTCATACTCGTCAGCCAAGGGGTCAGCTACCGCGTCAAAGGAGCATCCCAAGGTTTCACATCGGCGCATGAGCTAGAGCAGTAAGCCGCCACCATGGCCAAAGGATCAGCTACCGCAAGATGGAGCATCTGGAGGCTTAACACCAGATGGGGGTGTGTACTCATCGGGCCTTACAAAAGGGGGCTTACCAGATGGGGGTTCATACTCGTCAAACACCAGATGGGGGTGTATACTCATCAGGCCTTACAAAAGGGGGCTTATCGGACGGGGGTTCATACCCGTCAAACCAGATGGGGGTTTGTACTCATCAGCCGAAGGGGTCAACTACCGTCAGAAGGAGCATCCCAGAAGCGCACAACATTTCCCCAGAAGATCATCCGCCATAAAGACGGAACATCTGAAGGGTAACCGGGCAAGAGGGTCAACTCCTTTACCCTCCAGTCGATCACCTTGGCACAAAAGGCCGGCAGTCGACTGGTCGGGTAAAGGGGGGGCAGCTGTAGACCCTAAATCTTGCCCGGCCTCAAAATAAAGAGCAGAAGACCTCCTATTCGAAGATGGACGAAGCCTAACAAGCCACTAGGAGAGACTATTAGGCCCCATACTAGGATAGGAGGGATTTTTGGCACGAAAATAAGGTTTCTCGCCCTTTTGGGGACGAGACCGCCGTCTCGCCAAACGAGACGGCGGTCTCGCCACCTGCGAATGGCGAGACGGCGGTCTCGCTTTCCCAGACGGCGGTCTCGCCACCTGCGAAGGACGGGACGACAGTCTCGTTTGGCGAGACGGGGGTCTCGACCCTGTCAGACGAGAACGACGGTCTCGACCTGTCAGGCGCGAAAAACTATAAATAGGGGCTCCCTCCCCTCATTTCCAGACACCACACATAGCTTTACTCTCCCCTCTCTCTAGAACTTCTCTCTAGAATCCCTCCGACGCATTCCCAGAGCTTCTGAGTGCCTTTGTGAGCGTTTTTTGTCGTCTAGAAAAGTTTCCAGCGTCGTGTAGAGTGAAGGGCTGCCACAAAGCACCCTCTTTTTTTAAGAAATAAAAAGAAAGCTTGCTTCGGAGGTTTAAATTCACTCTCTCTACTTTTACTACTTTAAATTTAAATTATGCACTAAATATTAGGGCCATGTAGTCATAAATTTAAATTCCACAAAATAAAAGGGCAAAAGCATGTTTTTCCGGTTTATTTATTAACAAAATAGCTGGCCTGTCATAGGGAACCCGAAAGGGGCGTCGTAAAGGAACTAACACTTCCTTTACACGTAACTAACTCCCTTACCCAACTCTGGTTCTAACGACCAAAGTTGGTTTTTCAAAAACCAATGCCTTTTAAACTCCTTTTCCGATGTTTCCGGTAAAAACATCGGTGGCGACTCCATAGAACCCTTCAAAAATTAGTCCTTGGGTTAGCCCGATTATCGGACAACCCAAGGACGCCCTTTCGAAAACCTCGCCCATAGGTTAGCCTGGTTATCGGACAACCTAAAGGCGTTGTAACCACCCATAAAAAAACGCAAAAATCAAGAGGGTCGAAACCATCGCGTCGCTCTGACCGCCCCTCGTCTTTTGTGGCGGCGACAGTACCCGGGGTGGTACAAAGTACATTAGTGTAATAACTATGTCGGAGGATTCTGAATGAGGTCCCAGACTTCACTGATTGGTCGGGTCAGATAGACTACGAGATCAGGTTGTGAGAGGTTGATGGGGGGATGACTGGTGACGCGCTCGAAGGGGTACTCTAGTATGAGTGATGAAGGGCGCCAGTAATCCTACTCTGTGTGGAGGGTGGTCAGATTGGTACTGCGGGTACCAATGACAATGTGCCCACAGATGATAGCCTCTGAGTTCGGGCATAGTTAGGGTATACTTCCGGAAGGTGTCTTAATGTGTTGATAATTTTGTAATTGATCATAATATATAATTATTACTTTTATATCTGTTTTATTATATCGAATGATTTAATACTTACCCCTATTTTTCCATGTGGATGGGACTGCGATTATCACTTTTATGTGGGAGCAGATTAGGAGTTGAGAGATGGAAATGTGACTACTGGACAGCAGGGATAGTTCAGTGGGATAGCTTCGAGGGAGGTACTTTTACATGTATAATATATAAATAAATTATGTTACTATATTTTGAAGTTCCGTTAGCGAACCGAAATTTCAATCTATGTTACAATTACAGTAATATAATGTAAAATAGATGTTGTTATTTACTTGTTTACTACTTTGCGAAGACATCTGTTGAATATAGAAGAAATAGAGTTTGGGATTAATCTCCCTTGTGTATAAATCACACATAGGGTAGTCTATTTATAGTAGAGAGATACAACTAAAAGAGTAATTGAAAGTAACAGAATAAATAGAAGATATTGTTTGATATTATGGTTAATATCTAACAATATCTTAGCAATATTAAATAATATCTAAACAATATCTAACACTCCCCCTCAAGTTGGAGCATACAAATCGTATGTGCCAAGCTTGTTACAAATATAATCAATTCTAGGACCCCATAAAGATTTAGTAAAAATATTTGCTAACTGATCACTTGAGTTAACAAACTCAGTCTTGATGTCTCCAGACATAATCTTTTCTCGAATGAAATGACAGTCAATCTCAATGTGTTTGGTCCTCTCATGAAAGACAGGATTAGAACTAATATGAAGAGCAGCCTGATTGTCACACACAAGTGACATTTGAGTGACATCTCCAAATTGTAACTCTCTAAGCAATTGCTTGAGCCAAACAAGTTCACAAGCAGTTGAGGCCATAACTCTATATTCTGCTTCTGCACTAGATCTTGCCACAACACTTTGTTTCTTACTTTTCCATGAGACCAAGTTACCACCAATGGAGACACAATATCCATATGTAGATCTTCTATCCGAAGGAGATCCTGCCCAATCAGCATCTGAGTAGCAAACAACTTTTGTATGGTTATTAGAATCATATAACAATCCTTTTCCAGGAGATCCTTTAATATACTTTAAGATACGAATGACCGCATTCCAATGATCTTCACATGGGGAATTAAGAAATTGGCTTACCACACCGATCGCAAAGGAAATGTCGGGACGAGTAACCGTAAGATAATTCAATTTTCCAACCAATCTTCTATATCGCTCAGGATCGGTATAAGCTCTCCCTGATTTGGTAAAAGTTTAGTATTGGGATCCATGGGCATATCAACAGACTTTGAATTCATCAACCCAGTTTCCTCTAAAATATCCATGGCATACTTCCTCTGAGATATAACAATACCATCATTGGACTGTGCCACCTCAATACCCGAGAAATATCTAAGTTTGCCAAGATCTTTGGTCTAAAAATGGTGACAAAGATGTTGTTTCAACTGAGAGATGTCATGGTTGTCACTACCTGTAAGAACGATGTCATCAACATATACTATCAAGTAAACACATCTAACACTTGAGTGTCGATAAAAGACAGAGTGATCTGCTTCACACCGAGTCATACCAAATTGTTGAACAACCTTGCTAAACTTTCCAAACCAGGCCCTAGGAGACTGTTTTAGGCCATATATGGATTTGCGAAGACGACATACCATCCCAAAAGACTCCCCCTGAGCAACAAACCCAGGAGGTTGCTCCATATAGATTTCTTCTTGCAAATCACCATTGAGGAAAGCATTTTTAACATCTAGTTGATAAAGAGGTCATTGTTGAAGAGCGGCCATGGCGATAAATAAACGAACAAAAGTCATCTTTGCCACAGGGGAAAAGGTATCTCCATAATCCAACCCAAAAATTTGAGTATAACCTTTGGCCACAAGATGAGCTTTAAGGCGATCAATAGTACCATCAGGTCCAACTTTGATAGCAAACACCCTCCTGCAACCAACAACAGATTTCCCAGACGGTAACGAGACCAATTCCCAAGTTCCACTATTATGAAGAGCACTTAGTTCATCTAATATGGCCTGACGCCAACCAGGATGGGCTAAAGCTTCACAGACAGTTTTTGGAATGGTCACAGAAGAAAGAAAGGAAAGACATGTATAAAAAGGTAATGACAGTCGATTATAACTCAAACCAATATAATGAGGAGAGGGATTACGTGTAGAACGGATACCTTTTCGGAGGGCAATGGGAAGGTCAGACTTAGGTGTCACATCTGGAGGAGACAGAGTAGTTGGCACTTGAGTAGAGTCACATGGTGGTGGTTGTGATTGGTTTCGGCAACTATAAACCTGAAGAGGAAGTGAAGAAGAAGCTGACTGCGGAGTAGAATCTAATGGTGAAGAAGACACAGTTAGAGGGTCACAAACAACAGGAACATTAAATGTACTAGGAGTGTTGACAAGATTGGATGGAGACAGAGGTGAAGATTGACTTTTAAAATAAAAATAGAACTCATCAAAGGTGACATCTGTAGACACAAAATAACGGTTAAGAGAAGGAGAAAAACATTTGTATCCTTTTTGTGATCTTGTAAACCCTAAGAAAACACATTTATGTGATCTAGGAGTGTAGACCCCAAATCTTGCCCGGCCTCCAAATAAAGACCAGAAGACCTCCTATTTGAAGATGGATGAAGCCTAACAAGCCATTAGGAGAGACTATTAGGCCCCATACTAGGATAGGAGGGAGTTTCTGTACCAAAAAATAAGTTTTCTCGCCTTGTTGGGACGAGACTGCCGTCTGGACTTCCCAGACCGCCGTCTCGCCTCATGCAAGTGGCGAGACCGCCGTCTCGCTTGACGAGACGGCGGTCTCGCCACCTGCGAAGGACGAGACAACGGTCTCGTTTCCCCAGACGGCGGTCTCGCCGCGTTTGGCAGTCGAGACGGCGGTCTCGTTGGACGAGACGGCGGTCTCGACCCTGTCAGACGAGACCGGCGGTCTCGCCACTGACAGGCGCAAAAACCTATAAATAGGGGTCCTCCCCCCCTCATTTCCACACACAACACACAGTAGCTCCTCCTTCTCTCTAGATTTTCTCTCTCTAGAACCCCTCCGAAGCATTTCTGGAGTTTCTGAGTGTCTCTAGGCATAAATTGAGCATCTTAAATCTTCTTTAGAATCCCTCCGAGGCATTTCTGGAGTTTCTGAGAGTTTGTAGAGTGAAGGGTTGCCAAAAAGCACCCACTCTTTAAAAGAGAAATACAAAAAGCTTGCTTTGGAGGTGCACCCTCTCTCTTTCTAATTTTACCGCTTTCATCTAAAATTATGAAATAGACGCTAGGGCCATGTAGTCATAGTCTTTAAATACCGCATAATAAAAGGGTAAAAGCGCAATTTTCCAGTTTAATTATTTATCCAAAGTAGTCGGCCTATCATAGGGAACCCGAAAGGGGCGTCGTAAAGGAGCTAACACTTCCTTTACACGTAACTAACTCCCTTACCCAACTCTGGTTCTAATGACCAAAGTTGGTTTTTGAAAACCAACGCCTTTTTTAAAACTCCTTTTCCGATGTTTCCGGTAAAAACATCGGCGGCGACTCCACGAACCCTTCAAAACCCGTTCTTGGGTTAGCCCGGTTATCGGACAACCCAAGAACACTTTTCGAAAACCTCGTCTCTAGGTTAGCCCGGTTATCGGACAACCTAAGGACGTTGTAACCACCCATAAAAAACGCGAAAAATCAAAAAGGGTTGAAACCATCACGTCGCTCCAACCGCCTCTTTTTTACGGCGGCGACAAGGAGAAAGCTTGTCAAGACTAGAACTAAAATTATGAACAAAACATGTAGACCCGAAAACTTTTAGAGGTAAGGGATGAAGTGGTTCATGAGGGAATAAAATGGAATGAGGTATTTTATTATCTAGAACCGAAGATGGCATGCGATTAACAAGATAACATGCAGTAAGAAGAGCATCACCCCAAAAATGCTGAGGAACCTCTCCATGAATTAAAAGAGTGCGAGTTGTTTCAATAAGATGTCTATTTTTACGTTCAGCTACACCATTTTGTTGAGGTGTATAAGCACAAGAAGTTTGATGCAAAATACCATGAGAAGCCATGAATTGTTTAAAAGAATGAGAAAGATATTCACGACCATTATCACTGCGCAAAACTCTAATAGAAACACCGAACTGAGTTTGAATTTCATTGAAAAAAGTTTGAAAGATATGAAATAATTCAGAACGATTTTTCATCAAAAATAACCAAGTGCATCTGGAATAATCATCAATGAAAGTAACAAAGTATTGAAAACCTAAAGTAGACTTAACACAGCTAGGTCCCCAAATGTCAGAGTGAACCACGACAAAAGGGGATGAATCACCACGTGTGACACTACGAGGAAAGGAAGTACGACTATGCTTGCCTAATTGACATGACTCACATGCCAAACTAGACAATTTAGATAAGGCAGGGACAAGTTGCTGTAACTTGGCAAAACTTGGATGACCTAACTGAGCATGGAGAAGAGAGGGAGACTCTATAACTGCACCAACATGTGTAAAGGGACGAAGATGATAAAGACCATGAGACTCACATCCTGTGTCAATCACCTGTTTCGAACTCCGGTCCTGTAAACACACAGAATTGTTGGTAAAAGAAACAACACAATCAAGAGAACGAGTTAGACGACCGATGGATAACGAGTTAAAAGGAGACCCAGGGACATAAAGAACATTATCAATGGTTAAAGAAGGGAAAAGTTTAACAATTCCAACACCATGAGATGATACTCTAGAGCCATCGACTAGTGTAACAAAAGGTAAAGGATCAGGAGAGGATAAAGAGGAGAACAAAGATTTGTTACCGAGTAATATGATCAATGGTTCCCGAATCAAAAACCCAAGGACCAGAAGAAGATTGGGTCAGACCAGCAAAAGATGTACCTGTGTGTGCGACAGACACAGTGGAACTAGAAGACTGTTGATCCTTATACCATTTGAGAAATTTGTTGAACATAGTAGGTGTGTCTGATGAAATAGAAGAAGGAGGATCCTTAGTAGATAAAGGTGGGGAAAGATCAATCTGAGTAACTGCAGTAGATCAAGTAGGACGACCATGTAATGCATAACACTTGTCAATCTTGTGACCTAGTTTGCCACAATGTTCACATTCATGTAATGCATAACACTGGTCAATCTTGTGACCTAGCTTGCCACAATGTTCACACTTAGGACGCCCTTTTCCCTGTTTGCGAGGGCGAGTTCGATCATCACGGTGAGATACCAATGCAGAAGAATCATTAACAGAAGCAGGTGTGTCAGGGTTGGGTTTTGCTGGTATACGCAAAAGAGTGGAGCAGGTCGATGTCAAAGTGGGAACAACTGGAGAACCCAAAATTTGATCACGAATATGTGAATATTGATCAGCAAGTCCGTGTAATGCCCCTAGCATGAAGAACTTTGATCGTTGTCCTATCTCGATGGCAGGGTCGGGGGAAGGAGGCAATAACTCATTGAACTCATGAAAAAGAGCATGAATTTTGCCCATATAATTAGTCATAGAATCTTGATGTTTAGAGGCAATAACATCTACAAATTTAGAACAGACATCATAGAGACGTTGAGTATCATTGGTGTATAATAACTTGGCATGTTCCCAGATTTTGGCACATGTTTCGTAGGAACGAAAAATTTGTTTTAACGAAGGATCAAGAGTACCCTTGAGAACCACGCATAATTGAGCATCAATGGTGTCCCAACGGTCTTCCTCACCAGGAGTGAGAGTAGGTGCTTTCGGGGCAAGATGATCAAGATACTTCTGACTCTTAAGCCATAATCTGACGTCTGATGACCATGTGGCATAATTAGGGCCAGTTAACTTGTCAATGGATAAGTGCACATTAACATAGTTAGTGTAGATGGAAGGATCGAGCACGCGATCGACGAATTGGAAGTACTAAAAGGAGCGAAAGAACTCATAAAGGGCGGAGGCGATAGTGACAGCGGCGTGAACCAGTACACCAGGTAAGTTCCTAGGAAAGAGAGGTGGGTCACTAATGGACACGCTTAAATACCAAGTCTTTCCTTGTCAGAACTTTCCTAGACATGCACTTTCACACTACCAAATAACCGACAGCGATAGCGGCGGTGGTGGCGGCTTCAATAGTGGTCAAAGGCGAAAAAAAAATTCAAAATAACCTTAAGCTCTAGATACCATGTTGAATATAGAAGAAATAGAGTTTGGGATTAATCTCCCTTGTGTATAAATCACACATAGGGTAGTCTATTTATAGTAGAGAGATACAACTAAAAGAGTAACTGAAAGTAACAAAATAAACAGAAGATATTGTTTGATATTATGATCAATATCTAACAATATCTTAACAATATTAAATAATATCTAAACAATATCTAACAACATCATTATAGTAGCGATTTCTAGGATCGTTATAATGGTAATGCACGAGAAGGAAAAGACTAATATTTCATTTGAGGAATAATAAAAGGGTCCCAAAATTAGGAGGTGTCCTAAATAAAATGAATTATGAAGCATTGTTGAGTGGGACATTTTGGGTTGTTAGAAAAGATTGTGACTTTTGGTTGAGTAAACCCTAATGAGGAGGTTATAGCAATTACACGTATATAGATTATACACAAGCAAGGTGGTGAAATAAAGATGGAATGGAGTTTTATTGTCAATAAAGGCTGCCTCCAAATGTTCCATTTTCTTATAATGGACGACAAACTTCAACTACTTTCAAAAGGTGCCACTAACACTCACAGTCACCCTTTTCTAGTAATTTGTGTCCTAAAAGACACTTGCCCTTAAGTCCTAAACCTTATGTCAACTACCTTTCATTTTCTTGGGGTGAGGGGTTGGACTTTCTTGGAATGCTTTAGTTAATTTACTAAGAAAGATAGTCTGGTTATTTTGCCGAACATAACATTGGTGTTTACCAAAATATCTTCATCACACACCGGTATAGGAGATAGATAGTCATGATGATCATGGACAGCGACATCATGTTTTAGTTACAATCTTATTTGGACCATCATATGTTTTAGTATATATATATATATATATATATATATATATATATATATTCTATTTCTCTTTAAAAGTGAAAAAATAATTTAAACATGTTATTATGAATATGTTTAGACCAACTTGTTCACAAATATATAAATAAAAAACTTATTTTAATACAAATTGATATATATATATATATATATATATATATATATAGAGAGAGAGAGAGAGAGAGAGAGAGAGAGAGAGTATTAATTAATTGGGAATTAGGTCCTCAAAATTTTGAAAATATGATTTTGTTTTTTTAATACTAAATTAATATTTAATGATGATTTTTTATTTTAATAAACTGATGAAATGATAAAATGTGATTTTAGTCTTTATTTATATTTAAATTTAATATTTATTGTAAGGACAAATGAGAAATGAGGTAACGAATGTTTTATTTTAAGTTTAGAAACGTGTAAATAAAAAAAATCTTTAAATTTCATTTTATCAAAATCATCATGTAAATGCATATAACTTTTTTTCTCTTTAACTTTGTGAGAGATCTATTCCTTTTTTCCTAAATCTAAATTCACCTAAGAACTATTGTAAAGGCCGATAAAAATACAAATAAAATTTGATTTTTATGCGTGTATAGACACAATTGATTTTAATCAATTTTAGTATTAACATAATTAATAAGTAAATTGTTTTTATTCATATGAACCTTATTTATGGAATCTCTAAACACAAAGGTTGGGTTACCATCACTTGTTTGTTTACAAGTGACTTGAGTCTCATTCCTCTCAATATTTCTAAAATCATGTTTCTCCCTAAGGGTTTCGTTAGAGGATATGCTAGATTTTGTTCTAATTTTGCATAGTCAATGGAAATTGTTTCACTCTTTAGCGGCTGCTTCACCAAATTGTGTCTTAATTGTATATGTTTATTCTTTCCATTATAAATTTTGTTTTAGCTATATCTATTCTCAATTGTCAATCACAATGTATTGCCACATATGGGGTTGGTTCATTCCTAATGGAATATTTGCTAAGAAATTTTTCAACCACTCAGTTTCAATACCAGTCATTTCAAGAGCAACAAACTTTGATTTCATTATTGATCTTGCAATAATTGTTTGTTTGGCTGGTCTCCATGTAATTGCACCACCCCAAGTATAAATATATAACCACTAGTGGATCGGAGATCCAGTTAACATCACTGTATTCTTTTAGTACAGCGGGAAATCCATTATATTCAATAGCATAATCCATTAAACATCTTAAGTATATCATAAGCCTTGGAAGTGCATCTCAATGTTCCTGATTAGGATATTGAGTATACCTACTCAGTCTACCTACTGCATAAGCAATGTCAGGTCTAGAAAAACTCATTAAATGCAGTAAGCTTCCAATTATCTGGGCATACTGAGGTTGAGAAATAAAGTGTCCTCTATTTTTCTTTAATTTAGAGTTAGCATCATAAGGTACTCACTAGTTTGAAGTTATAATAACAAAATTTCCTAAGTTTCTCAATGTATTATTCTTGGGATAGTAAAATATTGTCACACTTCCTTATGATTCTAACTTCCAAAATTACATTGGCTTCACTGATATCTTTCATTTCAAATTTAGATCCCAAAAACAACTTAGTTTTAGAGACTATGTCAGTGCATGTATCAAATATTAGTATGTCATCTACATATAAGCATATAATGACACATTCACCACTTTCAAATTTAGAGTACACATTTATCAGCATCATTAGTTGAAAATTCATAACAAAGCAGAATACTATCAAGTTTTTCATGTCACTATGTTAGTGCCTATTTTAATCCATACAAATATTTTAAAAGTTTGCACACGTTGTTCTCTTAACCAAGATAACACACCTTCAGGTTGAGACATATAAATTTCCTCCTCTAATTCACCATTTGTCTTAACATGCATTTGGTGTATAAGTAGCTTATGTTAAACAAACAAGGATATGAAGCTTGAAGATTTTGATGATGATTCAAGAACAAAGAACTTAAAGACTTGAAGACTTATAATCATGTGTATTTACTTGTAATAACTCTGTTTTTGTCTTTTTGAGTCTGTAAAATTAGAGTCCAAGATAGCCAACACGTACTCCATCCTCTAAAACCTCTAAAAGTTCATTTTTATAAAAAAAAATACACTATGATAATCGATTATCACTCAGGATAATCGATTATCTTGCACTGAAAATCATTTTTCTGAAAAGCTCTTTGTGATAATCGATTATCACTCAGGATAATCGATTATCCCAGCCAAATAATCGATTATTCACTCAGATAATCGATTATCCTGGTCCTGTTTTCTGTTCCTTATCTTTTCAATTTGTAATCTGTTGTAAACTGTGATTATAGTGACAACGTTAATCGTCTTTTTGAGTGATTAGCAACTGGACATAGGGTCTTTTGATCCGAACCAGTATAAATCAACTGTGTAATCTTCTTTCCCTTATCTCTTTACTTTAAAAAGCATTTTAATCGGTGAAATTTGGGAAAAAATTCAAAACCCTAATTTTTGTTTAAGAAACCAATTCACCCCCCCCCCCTCTTGGTTTTTGTCCCTAAACATGATGATTTCGTTGCATGATTCTAACAAGTGGTATCAGAGCTTGCTTTGATAGTCAATCAAATTTCGAAAATGGCCGGACAAAATCAAACCTTTGCCAAGGGTGCTTCTATCAATAGACCCCCACCTTTTGCGGGGCAAACTTATCCTTTTTGAAAAGTTAGAATGCAAATATTTTTGGAGTCTGTTGATAGGGGTGTATGGGATGCAATTTTAAATGGTCATTTTATTCCTAAAGCTACTGAAAATGGAGAAGAGGTACCAAAACCATTTTCTAGATGGTCGGCTGAAGAAAATAGAAAAGCCCAATATGATGTTAGGGTTAGAAATATAATTTCGTTTGTTTTAACCCTTGATAAGTTTTACAGGATATCTATTTGTAAAAGTGCTCAAGAAATGTGGGAAATGTTAAGAGTAACCCACGAAGGTACCGATGATGTTAAAAGAGCAAGGAAGAACTCACTAATTCAAGAATATGAGATGTTACGGATGCAACAAGGAGAAACGATTTTTGACGTCCAAAAGCGTTTCACACATATTGTGAACCATCTAACCGGGCTAGGTAAGATTTTTGATATTGATGAGTTAAATGTAAAAATTCTTAAATCTTTGGATACGAAATCGCAACCAAAGGTGACGACCATCACGGAGTCACAAAATCTTGCTACCATGTCTATCGCGGCTCTCTTTGGAAAGTTAAGAGAGCATGAACTGAACTCGGAAGGCTAAACGATGAAGAAGGCCAACACCAAAAGAGAAACCTTGCCTTCAAAATTGAAATTTCTAAAAGCAAGAACAAGAAGGAAGAAGAAGACTCAAAAAATGAAGAAGATGAACACTTGAGTCTTATGATCAAGAAATTTACAAAATTCATGAAAGCCAAAGGGAAGCAACCTTTCAAAGGTAAGGGAAAGGTTAAAGTTCTTCCTTAAATTTTAAATGTTATGGTTGTGGTGAAACAGGGCATGTAAAATCCGATTGTCTAAACAAGAAAAGTGATGACTATAAAGGAAAGAAGTTCTTCAAAAAGAAAGCCTATATCACTTGGGATAATAGTGACTCAAATTCGGAGTCAAGCGATTCGGAAGTCGAAGCAAACATTTGTTTGATGGAAAATGACAACATTTATTCCGATTGTGAGGTAAGTGATTCTGACTGTTCTTCAAGTGATGATGAAAATGATTATGATGCTTTACAAAATGCATATCAAGAATTATTTACTGCTTTTAAGGATTTGAAAAATGAATATAAATATTTGAAAAGAATTTGAATAAATCGGAAAAGGAAGTAGAATCGTTAAAATCAAAACTAGTGATTTTGGAAGAAAAATAAAATAAAGAAATAACATGTGCATCATGTAAAGAATATGAATATAATATTGACATACTTAGCCACTTACTTGATAAAGCTAAGAAAGAATTAAGTGATTGTTATAAGGATAAGGTTATTGTACAAAATAGAGAAAATTGTAATGTTCCATTGAAAAAGCCTAAAAATAAAAATCGAAGAGTATGGGTTGAAAAAGGATATAAATCTTCTCAAAATAAAAATGTATCATTTTCAAGAATTACATCTAATGCTTGCTTCTATTGTATGAAACAAGGACATACATCTAATAGGTGTAAAATTAAGCACTTTGGTGTTCCTAAGGGAAAATATGTTTGGGTTCCTATAGTTAAATGATTTGATTGTCTCTAACCCCAAGGACCCAAAAGTTATGGGGACCTAAGATTATTATATTCTTGTTTTGTAGGAAACTTCCAAATCCAAGAAGTCTATGTGGCATCTTGACAGTGGATGTTCAAGACATATGACTGGAGACAAAAATGAAATTTGTGAGTTTCAAAGCAAAAGAACAAGGATATGTAGCCTATGGGGACAACAACAAAGGAAGAATACTTGGAACTGGAAATATTGGTGGTGCAAATACTTTGGAGATAAAGGATGTGCTTCTTGTTGATGGGCTAAAGCATAATCTCCTAAGTATAAGTCAACTTTATGATAAAGGATTTAAGATAATTCTTGAAAGTAAGTTTTGCACCATTCATTTAAAGGATTTCGAAAATATAGCATTAAAAGGTATTAGGCATAATAATATCTATTTGATTGATTTGGATTGTGTATCTAATACTAATATAACATGCTTAGTTGCTAAGGAAGAAAATTCATGGTTATGGCATAAGAGAGAAGCTCATATAAACATGCATCAATTAAACAAACTAATATCAAATGACTTAGTTGTTGGTTTGCCTAAGCTAAAATTTGAAAAAGATAGATTATGTGATGCATGTCAAAAAGGTAAACAAGTGAAATCATCCTTTAAATCTAAGAATGTTATTTCCACATCAAAACCTTTAGAACTTTTACACTTAGATTTATTTGGTCCATCTAGGATAAAAAGTTTTGGTGGAAATTACTATGCTCTTGTAATTGTTGATGATTTTTCTAGATACACTTTGACATTTTTCTTAACTTTAAAAAGTGAAGCTTTTAAGGTCTTTAGAAAGTTTTCCAAGCAAATTCAAAATGATAAAGACTTAAGAATTAAAGTGTTAAGGAGTGACCATGGTGGAGAATTTCAAAATGAATCCTTTGAAAAATATTTTGAAGAAAATGGAATTTTGCATAATTTTTCTGCACCCAGAACTCCCCAACAAAATGGTGTAGTAGAAAGGAAAAATAGGTCACTAGAGGAACTTGCTAGAACAATGTTAAATGAATCAAATGTTCCTAAATATTTTTGGGCTGATGCTGTAAGTACTGCATGTTATGTATTGAATAGGTTGCTTATTAGGCCAATCATAAAATTAACTCATTTTGAATTGTTAAATGGAAGGAAGCCAAATGTTTCTCATTTAAAAATATTTGGATGTAAATGCTTTATTTTAAATAATGGAAAAGATAACTTAGGAAAATTTGACTCAAAAGTCGATGAGGGAATTTTCTTAGGTTATTCACTAACTAGCAAAGCATATAGAGTATTCAATAGAAGAACTTTGAATATTGAAGAATGTGTACATGTTACCTTTGATGAAATTGTAGACCTTGAGGGAAATCCTCGAGTCAAATAAAGAATTTGCAAGTGATGATGAGTACATAAGAGTGAAAGTGATGAAGATCTTATTGAAATACTCTGGCAAAGATCTTATTGATTTGATGAAGTCAAAGATAAAGTCAAAGTCAACTTTGTAGCGGTCAACAGTCACTTAGATAAAAGAATAGAGGGATTAGTGTGTCCGCAGCTATGCTTAGGTATAATCATTTTTATCTTTTCTATTGCATGAGGTTTCTTCACTTAAAAGATTTTGCAAAATGCCTCTAAAAATGTTTAAGCAGTTAAAAACAAAGTATTTTAACAAAAGCTTTCTTAAACAAGTTTTTAACTGATATAATTTCGAAATAACCGGTTGTTTTCATTAAAGAAAGTTTTGAAAACCTTCTGTCAGTATTTTAACTGATAAAGCTTCGAAATAACCGATTAAAATCACTTAAAATGTTAAGAGAAGTGTTTTTGCAGTATTTTAATCGATACAACTTGGTTTTAATCGATTAAATCCACTTAGTGTTCAGGACGATCGATCAGAATGCAATTATGACCGATCAGAATCAGATATGATCTATCAGAATTGAGTTATGACCGATCAGAGCTTTTTCAATTGATTAAAACAAATTAGAAGATTTTTTGTAAAGAGTTTTAATTGATATAAACGTTGTCGTATCAGTTAAAACAAATCTGTTAAAGAATCAAGAACGTTTTAATGGATTAAAAGAAGTTTTAACATATTAAAACTACACTTTTAACATATTAAAAGATTATTTTAACAGATTGATTAAAACAACAGTTTTGAAAATCTTCGATAAAAACAGATTGGCTTGAACTTTTTAAATATCATCGAATATCAATCTTTTACACATCCTTTAGCAATCAAGCAAGCAAACTTTAGCACTCTTTTAAGAAAGATTCGCGCTAGTTTTTTGAAGTTCTTTGAAATTCTTTCTTGAGGAAAATTGCCTTCTTTTGAAGAAGAAACACTTACTGCAGAATTGCATAAAACTGGTTTGAGCATTCTAGTTTCTTCTTTTCAATTCTTTACATTCTTTTTGTATTGTTTGGTGCCTGGAATTGTGGGCACTGGTTTCTCTGCAGCTGGAATTTGGTTGTAGAGGTTGTCAAGAACTGGAATTTGGTTCTTGGTGAAAGGTTAGGTGCAGGAACTGGAATTGTGGTTCTTGTGGTAGATTAAGTGTAAGATTGTAATCTATAAAACATTTGATCTAGTGGAACCCAGCTGGAATTTGGCTGGAGACTGGACGTAGCCCTGGTATTGGGTGAACCAGTATAAACACCGGTGATATCTTTATAAAACTTTCTCCTCTTTTAATTCTGTTGCTGCGTTTATTGTTGATTGATTGATTTGTGATTCAAGAACAGATCTGAAATCTTATTTTTACAAATAGATAATCTGTTAATTGCAAAAATCTTTCAAAGATCAATTCACCCCCCCCTCTTGATCTCAGCCTACTTTTCTAACAATTGGCATCAGAGCAAGGTTCTTGAGAGTTATTCAAGTTCTTCGATCCATGGCTGGAAACAAATTTTCTGAGGGTGCTTGTATTGATAGACCTCCACTGTTTTGTGGAACAGATTATCCTTTTTGGAAGATTAGGATGAAGATCTTTATTGAATCTGTTAGTATAAATGTGTGGAATATCATTGAACAAGAAACTGATATCATTAACAAAGATTGGTCTAGCTTAAATGACTGTGAAAAGAAATTAATCCAGAATGATTGTATTGCCAAAAATATTATCATATTTGCACTTAACAGAAACGATTTTTTCAGGATAGCACACTGTCAGACTTCTGCACAAATGTGGAAGATTCTTGAAATGACCTATGAAGAAACAACAGAGATATGCCTAATGGTCAACTCAGATTCACCAAAAACCAGTGTAAGTTCTGACTCTATGAATTATAGTTCATTACAAGATGCTTTTTATGAAATACATGCAGTAGCAAAAAAATTAGAAACTAAAAACAAAAGATTAAGAAGCATGAATAGGTTATTAGAAAACAAGATCACTATTCTTGAAAAGAAAATAGTTGATGAATAAACCAAGAATGAAAATTTGGAATTAGGTAATAATTATGATTGCATGTGTAATGTCAAAGATTGCAAAAACTGTCCTGAGTTACAAAAAAGATTATCATACTTAATAAAAACTGCATCTAAATTATCACAAGGAAAGACTAGTCTTGATATGATACTTGATTCTCAGAAATTAGTTATTGACCGTGGTGGCATAGGTTTTACACCGTCTATTGGGAAGAAAACTAGAGCATTTAAAAATTATTTTGCATATAGTAAATCTGTTTCGTCTCCGTTTGTTAAATGTTTTTACTGCATGAAAAAAGGGCATTCTGTTAAATATTGTAGAATTAAGAAATATGTCATACCTAAAGGTAGAATGAAGTGGATTCCCAAAAATTCACTTCATATAACATAATTGGACCCAGTAATTAAAAAAGGGGTACCAGAAATATGCCTAATCTGTTTTGCAGGAACAAAATCTGGAAGTCTCTGTGTATCAAATCAGCGAATTTTGTCTCTGGATTCATGGACTGAGTGTTTTAATTGATATAAAACTATTTTAATCGGTTAAAATCACTTACAGAGAATACCAGAAGAACTGTCCATACAGTTTTAATCGGTTAAAATACGAATTAATCGATTAAAATGTTCTCTGGAATATAGTTTAACTGTTTTAATCGATTAAAATGGATTCATATCAGTTAAAATCATTAAATAGGATAAAATTAACCGATTATTCCTCATTTAAATCGATTATTATTCTGATACATTCTCTCCAGAACTTGATTAATCGATTAAAATTATACTTCTAGTGCAGAATTAATTGTTTATTTCAATACTGTATCATTTTGTACTGCAACTATACTAATTTCATTTCAGGAAAAACAAAGTGAAGATCTCTGGTACCTTGACAGTGGCTGTTCCAAACACATGACAGGTGATATTACAAAATTTTGCAATCTTAAACTAAAGAATGGTGGGACTCTTGTCTATGGTGATAATAATAAAGGAATAATTCTTGGAATAGGTGACATCAAATGTGCGAGAATCAGGTATTATTAACAATGTTTTATATGTTGAGGGTTTAAAACATAATTTGATTAGTATTAGCCAGTTGTGTGATAAAGGACACAAAGTTGTTTTTGGGCAAAATCAATGTCAAATTATCAGATCAGATTCGAACAGTGTAATGATTACTAGTAAGAGGATCAACAATATTTACATGTTAGATACTAATTCTGCTAAGAACTGTTGCTTAATTTCTAAAGAGAATGATTCCTGGTTATGGCATAGGAGGTTAGCTCATATTCATATGAATCATCTTAACAAACTGATTTCTAGAGATCTTGTAATTGGCTTACCTAACCTCAAGTTTGTGAAAGACAAAGTATGTGATGCATGTCAAAAGGGGAAACAAGTAAAGAATTCTTTTTCACAGAAAAATATTGTTTCAACATCTAGACCTCTTGAACTTTTGCACATGGATCTCTTTGGTCCTTCTAGAACTATGAGCTTAGGAGGAAATCTATATGCACTGGTTATTGTAGATGATTACTCAAGATTTACCTGGACACTGTTTTTGAAATTAAAATCTGATACTTTCCATTTGTTTAAGAAATTTGCGAAACAAATTCAAAATGAAAAAGACTATTTTATCTCTTGTATTCAAAGTGATCATGGGGGAGAATTTTCAAACGAAAAATTTAATAAATTTTGTGATAAACATGGTATCAAGCATAATTTTTCTGCTCCTAGAACTCCTCAACAGAATGGTGTAGTTGAAAGGAAAAACCGTTCTCTTGAAAAGCTAGCTAGGACAATGCTTAATGAGAAAGCATTACCAAAATATTTTTGGGCTGATGCCGTTAGCACTGCTTGCCATGTATTAAACCGTGTTTTAATCAGACCCTTTCTTAAGAAAACTCCTTATTAATTATTCAAAGGTAAAAAACCTAACATAAACTATTTTAGAGTATTTGGAAGTAAAGTTTTTGTCTTAAACAATGGAAAAGAAAATCTTGGAAAATTTGATTCCAAATCAGATGAAGGTATATTCTTAGGGTATTCATTAAATAACCATGCTTATAGAATCTTTAACAAAAGGCTAAAAACTGTAGAAGAATCTGTCCATGTTACATTTGATGAAACTAACCCAAATATGCGAGAATGTTTCGAATACGATACGAGAAGAAGATATTTTAAGCGATAAAATGTATCGGTTAAAACTCGCGAAATCAACGGTTTCTCAAAAACAGGTTGAAGAAATTGAAGAAACTGAAGAGGAACTGCCCAAGGAATGGAAAACTCCAAGAAATCTTTCAATAGATAACATCATTGGTGAAATAAATCAGGGAGTTTCCACTAGAAGATCTCTAAACAAATTTTGCAATCACATGGCATTTGTATCACAAATTGAACCTAAAAACATATCTGATGCTTTAAAGGATAATAATTGGATTAATGCTATGCATGATGAATTAAATCAATTTACAAGAAATGAGGTATGGGAATTAATTCCAAAACCAGATAATGACAATATTGTAGGAACAAAATAAGTTTTTAGAAACAAAATGGATGAAAATGGCATAATAACTAGAAACAAGGCTGGATTAGTTGCTAAAGTGTATAATCAGCAAGAAGGAATTGATTTTGATGAAACATATGCTCCAGTTGCTAGATTAGAAGTTGTTAGACTGTTACTTGCCTATGCTTCAATAAAAAATTTCAGGTTATTTCAAATGGATGTCAAAAGCACTTTCTTGAATGGCTACTTAAATGAAGAAGTTTTTGTTACTCAACCACCTGGATTTGAAGATCATATTCATCCAGAATATGTTTAAAGATTGAAGAAAGCTTTGTATGGTCTCAAACAAGCCCCAAGACAATGGTATGAAAGGTTAAGTAACTTTCTCATTTCAAAGGGCTATCAAAGAGGTTTGGTTGACAAAACTTTATTTTTAAAGAAATTGAATAATGATGTAATTCTGGTTCAAGTATATGTTGATGACATCATATTTGGAGCTACTAATGAGTCTTTATGTAAAGATTTCATCAAAGATATGCAGGGAGAGTTTGAGATGTCTATGATGGGGGAACTTAACTACTTTCTTGGATTACAAGTTAAACAACTTCAAGAAGGAAGCTTTCTTCATCAATCCAAATACTGCACAGAACTCTTAAAGAAATTTGAGATGGAACACTGCAAGGAGGCATCAACACCTATGTCCACAAATTGCTATCTTGATTCTGATGAAAAAGGAAAATCTGTTGATGAAACTAAATATAGAGGGCTTATTGGTTCTTTACTATATTTAACAGCAAGTAGACCTGACAATATGTTCAGTATTTGTATGTGTGCCAGGTTCCAATCTGCACCAAAAGAGTCTCATCTTACTGCTGCAAAAAGAATCATCAAATATCTTAAGGGAACTTTAAATGTAGGGTTATGGTATCCAGGTGAGTCAAAACTAAATCTAGTTGGATACTCTGACTCAGATTTTGCAGGTTGTAAGCTTGATAGGAAAAGCACCAGTGGCACCTGTCATCTCCTTGGAAGCAGTCTAATTTCATGGCACAGTAAAAAGCAGTCATGTGTTGCTCTTTCTACAGCTGAAGCAGAATACATTGCAGCTGGGAGTTGTTGTGCTCAATCTCTTTGGATCAAACAACAGCTTGAGGATTATGGTTTAATTCTCAGAAAAATTCCTCTCTTGTGTGATAATACGAGTGCCATTATGTTAACTAAAAATCCAATCTAACATTCTAGGACAAAGCATATAGAAATTAGACATCATTTCATTAGAGATCATGTTTTGAAAGGTGATTGCGAAATCTTCTTTATAGAAACTGAAAAACAACTAGCAGATATTTTTACAAAACCTCTTGCTCGTGATCGGTTTTTCAAAATCCGCACTGAATTAGGCATTTTAGATGCATCAAACATTACTTAGTTTTCAAAACTAGTTGTTTTAGTCAATAAAAAATCTTTTAAATCGATTAAAAGAATTTATACAGCATTTTTCTTTACTGTTTTAATCGATTAAATGTTGAATTAATCGATTAAATGCACTTATGTTTCATACTTTCGAAGTCCTTCACTGTTTTAATCGATTAAACCTTTATTTCAATCGATTAAAATCATTAAACAAGAACTTTTTAATCGATTTTGTCCTGTTTTTAATTGATTTTTATTCTGGAAAGAAAAATTAAAGGCTTTAGTTAATGGTTGTTCTTGTAACATGCTACTAAAGCGTGATTCCCTTATCTTTACACGTGTTAATTGTATTCATTACAAACGTGTTAATGAAGATAAGTTTGAATCAATTTTGATTGATCTTTACATGAGTAAAATATCGTATTCATTTTTTTTTCTCTATTTTTCAAAGTCTCAAACTTATTACATACCTTTGCATTGTTTCTCTTCTGATCCCTAATTTTGATGAGGTCAAAAGGGGGAGAATAGTTGCTTTACTGTTGATCAGAAACAATTTAGGATTATTTAGGGGAAGCAACAATTTAGGGGGAGAAATAGGAAAATAATTCATTTTTTATTTCTAACTAATCTGTTTTATCAAGTGACTTCTCTTGCAGAGTTACTATTCAAAGTGGTGTTTGTCTTCATCAAATAGGGGGAGACTGAAAGTGATGAAGATCTTATTGAAATACTCTGGCAAAGATCTTATTGATTTGATGAAGTCAAAGATAAAGTCAAAGTTAACTTTGTAGCGGTCAACAGTCACTTAGATAAAAGAATAGAGGGATTAGTGTGTCTGCGACTATGCTTAGGTATAATCATTTTTATCTTTTCTACTGCATGAGGTTTCTTCACTGAAAAGATTTTGCAAAATGCCTCTAAAAACGTTTAAGCGATTAAAAAAAGTATTTTAACAAAAGCTTTCTTAAACAAGTTTTTAAGCTGATATAATTTCGAAATAACTAGGTTGGTTTCATTAAAGAAAGTTTTGAAAACCTTACATCGAGTATTTTAACCGATAAAGCTTCGAAATAACCGATTAAAATCACTTAAAATGTTAAGAGAAGTGTTTTTGTTGTATTTTAATCGATACAACTTGGTTTTAATCGATTAAATCCACTTAGTGTTCAGGACGATCGATCAGAATGCAATTATGACCGATCAGAATCAGATATGATCGATTAGAATTGAGTTATGACCGATCAGAGCTTTTTCAATCGATTAAAACACGTTTCAATCGATTAAAACAACTTAGAAAATTTCTACACAGTGTTTTAATCGATTAAAACTTATTTTTATCAGTTAAAATCACTTGGAAAATTTTACAAGAAAGTTTTACAGTATTTTAATCGATTGAATCACGAAACAATCGATTAAAACAAATTAGAAGATTTTTTGTAAAGAGTTTTAATTGATATAAACGTTGTCGTATCAGTTAAAACAAATCTGTTAAAGAATCAAGAACGTTTTAATGGATTAAAAGAAGTTTTAACATATTAAAACTACACTTTTAACAGATTAAAAGATTATTTTAACAGATTGATTAAAACAGCAGTTTTGAAAATCTTCTATAAAAACAGATTGGCTTGAACTTTTTAAATATCATCGAATATCAATCTTTTACACATCGTTTAGCAATCAAGCAAGCAAACTTTAGCACTCTTTCAAGAAAGATTCACGCTAGTTTTTTTAAGTTCTTTGAAATTCTTTCTTGAGGCAAATTGCTTTCTTTTGAAGAAGAAACACTTACTGCAGAATTGCATAAAACTGGTTTGAGCATTCTAGTTTCTTCTTTTCAATTCTTTACATTCTTTTTGTATTGTTTGGTGCCTGGAATTGTGGGCACTGGTTTCTCTGCAGCTGGAATTTGGTTGTAGAGGTTGTCAAGAACTGGAATTTGGTTCTCGGTGAAAGGTTAGGTGTAGGAACTGGAATTGTGGTTCTTGTGGTAGATTAAGTGTAAGATTGTAATCTGTAAAACATTTGATCTAGTGGAACCCAGCTGGAATTTGGCTGGAGACTGGACGTAGCCCTGGTATTGGGTGAACCAGTATAAACACCGGTGATATCTTTCTAAACCTTTCTCCTCTTTTAATTCTGTTGCTGCGTTTATTGTTGATTGATTGCTTTGTGATTCAAGAACAGATCTGAAATCTTATTTTTACAAATAGATAATCTGTTAATTGCGAAAATCTTTCAAAGATCAATTCACCCCCCCTCTTGATCTCAGACTACTTTTCTAACAAAGAGAAGCTCTATAAGAAATGTACTTAAATGAGAATGAGTCATCTCAACCAACTGAATTGGCAAAAGAGTGGCAACCACCAAGAGGACTTTCAATGGACAATATAATTGGTGATATTTCAAAAGGGGTAAGAGCTAGAAATATAACAAATTTCTGTATGTATGTAGCTTTTGTTTCATAGATTGAACCCAAAAGTGTTGAGGAAGCACTCAAATGGTGCATAGCAATGTAAGAAGAACTTAATAAATTTGAAAGAAATCAAGTCTGGGAATTAATCCCAAGAGAAGAATCTCATCAAGTTATTGGAACAAAATGGGTATTTAGAAACAAACTTAATGAAGATGGAAATATAACAAAGAACAAAGCCAGACTTGTTGTCAAAGGTTACTATCAAGAGGAAGGTATTGATTATGATGAAATCTATGTTTCTGTTGCCAGGTTAGAGGCTATACGCCTACTTCTTGCTTATGCCTCATTGATGAAATTTAAACTTTATCAAATGGATGTTAAAAGTGCATTTTTAAATAGGTTTATCAAAGAGGAAGTATATGTGGAACAACCCCCTAGATTTGAAGATTTTAAATATCCTAATCATATTTTTAAATTGAAGAAAGCTTTATATGGTTTGAAACAAGCTCTTAGGTCTTGGTATGAAAGATTAAGTAGTTTTCTAATTTCAAATTATTTTTCTAGAGGAAAAATTCATTCCACCCTGTTTATTAAGAAAGTAAAAGAACATCTTCTATTAGTTCAAGTATACGTTGATGATATTATTTTTGGATCAACTGATAATTCCTTGTGTGAAGGATTTGCTAAGATAATGCAGGGTGAATTTGAAAAGTCAATGATGGGAGAATTAACATTATTTCTTGGACTTCAAATTAAGCAACCTAAAGATGGCACCTTTGTGTCTCAAACCAAATACTGCAAAGAGATTCTCAAGAAATTTGGAATGGACACTTCAAAGGAAGCTAACACACCCATGGGAACATCATGCTATTTGGATAAAGATGAATCAAGTTTGGAAAATAATCAATCAATGTATAGAGGTATGATAGGTTCTCTATTATACTTAACTGTAAGTAGACCTGATATTATGCATTTTGTTTGTGTGTGTGCTAGATTTCAAGCATGTCCAAAAGAATCCCATTTAACTGAGTAAAACGAATTTTAAAATATTTAAAAGGAACTAGATTTGGATTATGGTATCCATCTGAAGCTTCTCCTAGTTTAATAGGTTATTCTGATGCTAATTATGACGGATGTAAAATAGATAGAAAAAGTACTAGTGGAACATGTCATCTGTTAGGATCATCCTTAATATCTTGGCATTCTAAGAAACAAGCATGTGTTGTTTTATCCACAACTGAAGCTGAATACATTGCAGCTGGTAATTGTTGTGCACAAATCCTATGGATGAAGCAACAATTAGAAGATTTTAGTATTTTTCTAAGTAATATTCCTTTAATGTGTGATAATACAAGTGCTATTAATCTCACAAAGAATCCTGTTATGCACTCTAGAACCAAACACATTGAGATTAGGCATCATTTTTTAAGAGATTATATATCTAAAGGAAATTGTCAAATTGAGTATATAGACACAAAATATCAGTTAGCAGATATATTTACCAAACCTCTTCCAAAGGATAGATTCTATGAACTTAGGAGAGACTTAGGAATATTAGAAATAGTCTAAACTCTGCTTAACTGACCAATCTTTGCATTTTGTTCTGGAATAATCAATTATATAGGGCAATAATCAATTATCCTGTGTCTAATACATGATAAAATTATTAATCTCTCTGGAATAATAGATTATCTTAGGTAATAACCAATTATTGAAGCTTAATTGAGTGGTTCATGAAAAATCTTTCTGTAATAATCGATTATTTGTACTAAATTGGCCAAAATCAGTGAATTCTCTCTGGAATAATCGATTATCAAGCCAGATAATTGATTATTCATGCACTTTCTGGGCAGGGATGTCTTAAAAATTCTTATTGTTTGTTTTATTTATACTATATTGACTTATTGAATAAAATTCTATGTTTGCTTAAATTGAGGGGGAGTTGTCTATGTTTTGTTATGCATATGTTGAGGGGGAGTTTTCTTTCATTTTTTTATTATAATCAAAATAGGGGGAAAAATTATTTAAAGCCTCATATGTTTAATAATCTTAATGATGTATGGTATGTTTAATAGTTTTGTTAGCTGTGACAGATAAAATAGGTTATTACAAAGGGCTTTAAAGCAAATTTTGATTATCATCAAAAAGGGGGAGATTGTTAAACATACAAGGATATGAAGCTTGAAGATTTTGATGATGATTCAAGAACAAAGAACTTAAAGACTTGAAGACTTATAATCATGTGTATTTACTTGTAATAACTCTGTTTTTGTCTTTTTGAGTTTGTAAAATTAGAGTCCAAGATAGTCAGCACATAGTTCATCCTCTAAAACCTCTAAAAGTTCATTTTTATCAAAAATACACTGTGATAATTGATTATCACTCAGGATAATCGATTATCCTGCACTGAAAATCATTTTTCTGAAAAGCTCTATGTGATAATCGATTATCACTCAGGATAATCGATTATCCCAGCCAAATAATCAATTATTCACCCAGATAATTGATTATCCTGGTCCTGTTTTGCTCCTCTACGAAAATGGCTCTGGAATAATCGATTATCACTCAAGATAATCGATTATTTATGTCTATTATGAGTTTTGAAATTCAAATCTGGACCAATTTACGAAAACTCTATTCCCAATTCTTATGTTTTCGAAAATCATCATTTCCCAGACCCTATTCTCTCTACTTAAGGTTCTCTAAGGCTCTCTGCAAATTAAAAAACATTTTTCATACAAAAGTTAAGAGTTGTGACTGTGAGAACTTTCTGTAGGGAAGAAAAGGGGGCTTTTGAAAACCTAGTGTGGGCTAGAAGCGATAAGAATCACTGAGTGGTTTTCTTGGTGGATTGTGTGTTGTGTCATCTCTAGGAAAAACTGTTGTTCATCCTTTGTGGATTCAAAGGAGGTGTTCGTCTCTTGTGTGACTCAAGAGAGGTGTTTTCTATTTCTTATCTTTTTAATTTGTAATCTGTTGTAAACTGTGATTATAGTGACAGCGTTAATCCTCTTTTTGAGTGATTAGCAATTAGACGTAGGGTCTTTTGATCCGAACCAGTATAAATCAACTGTGTAATCTTCTTTCCCTTATCTCTTTACTTTACAAAGCATTTTAATCGGTAAATGGGAAAATTTTCAAAACCCTAATTTTTGTTTAAAAAACCAATTCACCCCCCTCTTGGTTTTTGTCCCTAAACGCGATCATTTCGCTGCACGATTCTAACAGCTTATGGATAGCTGCTAGAGCTACCAAAACTCGAACAGAGGAAATCTTAGTCATAGGAACGAAGGTATCAAAATAATCAATGTTGAGTTTTTGAGTAAAACCCTTTGCTACTAATCTTGCCTTATATTTATTTATGGATCCACAAGGATGATACTTTTTCTTAAAGATTCACTTACAACCAATGAGTGTTAATCCTTTAAGCAAATATACTAAAGTCCAAGTATTATCTTTCTTAATTGAGTCAACTTCAGTCCTAATGACCTTATCCCAATGTGTTGCATCAGAAGCACTAGTAACCTCTAAAAAACTTGTTCGATCATTTTCAACTAGATAAGTGTAAAAATCATCTTCAAAGGAGGTTTCCTTTCTCTGTCTTTTACTTCTTCTCAAGTCCTCATTCATGTCATCACTATTAATATCTATAGGTTGTTCAGGTGTCTCACTAACCTTTAAAGGAAAAATATGTTCAAGGAACTCAACATTTTTTGTCTCCATTGTAGTATTATATTCAATTACATCGCTTTTGAAGACAAGAAACATATAAGCAGCATTACGTTTCGTATAGCCTAAGAACGTATAGCCTAAGAATGTGACATTTTTTTTTCTTATTATTATTTGTATAAGAGTAGCAAGTAAAAAAAATATTACATATATGTAAAAGTAATTTACATCACTATATATATATATATATATATATATATATATATATATATATATTTAAGATATACAAAAGAAGAAGGAATTTTATTTTTTATTCCTTCTATTTTTTTCTACAATTATACAAATATCTATATTGCTAGTAGAAACAAACTGATTAAGGAGTTTTGATAAAAGGTTGGAGGCATACAAAAGGTAACCACTACTGGTCCATCTAACATAATGAGATTTTCCATATCATATACAAATGTTATTATTGATAATCTTATCCCTTTAAAAGTAACCGAGTTGTCTATAACGTTCGTGTTCCAAGTAGTTCCTAGAAAGAAGGCGAGTGATGCTTGCAGAAAAGGGGTTTGGAATATTTGGCACCTCCATCTACTTAAGTTGGTATTTAAATAAAACATGCACAAAAGATCACAATAGGGAGTGAGGACATTTATTATTTACAATAATACAATCTTATAATATATATATATATATATATATATATATATATATATATATATCAACTTCCTCAACATATTCTATTTTATGAAGATTTACATTAAATTTGTAGTGACTAATCGGGATAAATGAGTCCAATTTTAATCACTCTCCTGGTGATATTTACTCATTTAAATCCCCAAGGTCCAACCTCCATCTACAATATCATCAAATCTTCACAAATAGATATTGTTATAAAAAATAATTAAATAATATAATTTTAAATTAATAAATAGGATCAACTGCATTACTAGAGATAAAATAAAGTAAGCAAACAGGACCAATACATAACTAGAGATAATTAAAATAGAATCAGTGCAAGATTGGAGATAAAATAAAATAAACAAACAAGATTAGTACATAACTAGAGATAATTAAAATAGGATCAGTGCAAGACTGGAGATAAAATAAAATAAACAAACAGGACCAGTACATAACCGGAGATAATTAAAATAGGACCAGTGCAAGACTAGAGATAAAATAAACAAGCATAAGACAGGATCATTATGTAGTTAGAGATAAATAAACAAGTAACTAAATAAATAGAATGAGGTTAGGGACACCTCACTCCACAACTATAATCAAAATAAAATAGATTTAATGATAATATTCTCCTCCCCTACCTTAAGAACTGCAGATGATGTACCAAAATTTTGCAGAGACAATTTTATCTTTCTCTTTATTTTCTCTCCTTATCTTTCTCCCTTTCTCTTTTTTTTCCTCTCTCTCTTTCTCTTCCTCCCTCTCTCTTTCTTTCTCTTTCTCTTTCTCCCTTTCTCTTTCTTTCTCTTTCTCCCTTATCTTCGTACACATCTTCCCCCTTGGTCCCTTTTTATAGCAATTTATTTTCTTTTTTTTCATTTATTTAATTAAGTAACCATAAATGCAGTAATTATGATTTTAATAAGGTTTATCTTTTAGGATAAGATAACTTTATCTTATATATATATATATACATATATATATATATATTAAGAAAATTAATAATTAATATTTTTCTTCTCTTTCATGTTTATAAATATAACAAATATATATATATATATATATATATATATTATAATAATTTAATAATAACAAATTTCTTTTAATATATTTAAATTATCCAAATAGTATAATTTAATATATTGTATGTGGAAGATAATAAATTTTTGAGATGTTACAAAGAACATACGGTTAAAATTTTTAGAGCCTATTTTTCTTTTTTTAGGATCAGGTAACATTACCTTAGCTAGGTACCTCTACACTCTTAGGTATTTAAGATTAGATTGAAAACCTCTCCATAACTCATAGGGAGTTTTACAATTTTTCTTATGTGGTATCTTATTTTGTAAAAAAACATGTTGAAAGTAAAACTTCTCCCCTAAGGTTATCAGGTGCATTAGAACTAATAAGTATGACATTCAACATTTCTTTAAGAGTTTTATTTTTTCTCTCAGTTACTTCATTAGACTCGGATGAATATGGTGGGGTATAACACAATAATCATTAAATAATACATATTCACCACCTTTATCCGATCTAATCCTCTTAATTTTTCTATTTAATTGATTTTCTACTTCCGCTTTATAGGTTAAGAACATGTCACATGCTTCATCCTTATGTTTGATTAAGTATGTTTTGGTGTATCTAGAGTAGTCATCTATAAATATTACAAAATAATTTTTACCACCTCTAGACATGATTTGTTTTAGATAAGCTAGATCAGTATGAATTAATCCTAAAAGTTCAGTTTGACGTTCTACAGATTGACCATTTTTCTTGGTTATTTTAGATTTACACATATATCACATTTTGTACTTTATTTATCACGCATATTAATTAATCATAATCGTTGCAATTTCATAATATACGAGGAATTCACGTGTCCTAGTCTAGCATGCTACATATCATATGAATCAACAATATAAGTAGAAGAACCAAATTCATTAACAACTTTCAGAGTTGTTAAGTACAAAAAGACCTCGATCACAATATCCTTTCCCACAAACATATTATTTTTTGTCATGACAATTTTATCAGATTCGAATGATACTTTAACCCCAACTTTTCTCAACAGTGTTATAGAGATTAGATTAACTCTAATTGATAGCATATGTAGCACATCACTCAAGGCCAAATTCTTTCTAGATGTGACCTTCAGAAAAACTTTTCATTTTCCTGTAATTACCGAGTTAAACATGTTCTTCTCTATCCCCACACTAGTGTAGGAGGTATAAACACTTTTGTTTCCACAAATGTGCCTGCTAATATCAGAGTCTACTACTTATTTGCTCACATTTGTCAAAAGATTTATTTGGGAAATAACCACAATAATTGCATCTTCTCCTTTGGCTAAATTTTCCTTAGGAGGATTGTCATTTCTTATTCTATGTTTGCACTAAGGTGCATGCTGACCTGACTTTCCAAAGACAAAGCAATTTCTCTTCTTCTTGAAAGTGATGTTAGATCCATTGGGACGAGAATTTTAAAATTATTTTCTTCTTACAAAGAGATTTTTTCTCATACCTTTTTGGAGCCGGTTTGTCTTCTACCATATTTGCCTTAGCTGATAACACCTTAGTCCTTGCAGCAACACACTCCTTCTAGTTGATATCTTCGATAATTATGTGCATAATGAGATATGATAGTGACATTTGTTTATATCTGTGCTTCAATTGTTGTTTGTAATCTGTCCAGAATTCCAGAAGTTTTTCGATTAGAAGTTCTGAAACGAACTCATCAGGTAGGAGTTTCCCATATATCTTTGTCTCACGACATACTCTGTAGTGTATTTGAGAATCAATGATCCCATATATCTTTGGCTTCCTTATAAGAAGAGTATACATCGAACAAATGATTAGACAATGCACTAAGCAAAATGTGTCCACATACCTTGTTCAAATGAATTTAGTCTTTAAGAGTACTAGAGTCAAGTTTGGTAGTTGTAAGAGTGAAAACTACCTCACAAACATTATTAATTTTTATGTAATTTTTGCAATTTTAAAAAGATTATTTATAAATATAATTTTTTTTAATTCACATATGTTAATATTCAATATATATTTTAAGGATAAAATTATAATAAACTAAAATTTTAAAATAGATAATATTTTAAATATAATAATTAATTTTAACTATATTATCATAAATATATGTTATAATACTATTATTTTTTAGAATATTAACTTTGTTATCATAATAAATATAAAATTAAAACATTATATTTTAATAATAAATGTAATAATAAAAAACAATGATAATATTATAAAAAAAATATTTAAAAAAAATAAATAGAATTTTGATGTTTTTGGTTTTTTTGATATGAAAGGTAAAAAATAAATTTAAAAGAGAGATACAAATTATATTAAATTAAAAGACGTTATATAAGAAAACAAAAGATTAATATAGAAATGAAATGTATACATAGAACTAAAATTAATACAAATAGAAACGTAGGAGAATATATGAAATAATTTTTTTTAAATGTGATGATTGAAGTTCACGCTACATTATTTTAATAATTGAGCTAGCTTTCCCTTCTTTCCTCCCTATTCCTTGTTTAGGTTAAAGCTTAAGTTGACGCCATCGAGGTTTCACTTTCATACATGCTCTAACACTGTTTTGTGATTAAAATATTGATTGTTGAGCACTTCAATAATAAAATATTATTTTCACGTAAATCAATTGATATGGATTTCATGAATTGATTCCCATTTCCGATTCCAATACATCATGTAACTACCATGATGGGGACTGCAGCAGTTTGGAGTAACCTAGCTCGACAGTTAATAAATTAATTTTTATTGAAAACAATTTCAACTAAAAAATCTCGAGATAAAAAGTTTTGAAGCAATATTCTGCTGTAAGCAAATTTGTACAGGTCTTATATGATATTAGGATAGTGATAGAATTGATTTACATGAATGAAAGCATTTTTCATGCTCACCTTATCACTCACAAGAGTTGTCAGAAGATAGATTATGTTTTTTTTTTCTTAACTAATGTCAAAAGACTATTTTAAAAAAATATTTTTTTAAAGAGAAAAACAAACTAATTAAATTAATTTCTAAAGACTATTATATATAGAAATAAATTTTATCATAAAACATTTAAGAGTTTGGCGTTCTTTTTTTTTTTAAATGAATGGGAAAAATAATTTGAATACGAAAGAAAATATCCTTTGGAAACGCAATTGATTGTTATTGGAAGTTAATCGCGTATTCTTAATGGATTGTTATATTGTTCTCGGAATGAATTTGGTTTGGGTTGAGTTTATTCAATTCAAATTTATTATTCAACCTAAACAAATTTATATTATATTAAATTTAACTTTCTTTTTTATTCGACTTAACTTGATTCATTTTATCTTGATTGGATTACGTTAAGTTAGACATAAACTTTTAAAATTTAAAATATATTTTTTAAATAGACTATATTATTTATTAGTTACATAATTTAGTAGTCTACTATTTCAAAATATATATTTAGTTAATATAATAATTGAATAAATTAAATAATAATTATATTATTATTAATATTAAAATTATTTAATAAATTAAATCTGATTATTACTTCTTGAGTTTAACCTACAAATTTTTTTATTCAAATGTATAGGAGATTGGATTAAATTGGATTAAGTTGAGTTTGACACAATAAAAAAAATTAAACAATCTAACATATAGACTGAATCAAATTAATTGAGTTTTAATTAATTATTTATTAAAAAATACAATTTACATTTCAAAATGTGTTATTAATCCTTTACAAATAATGAAAAAGATAAGGTATTAAAAAAAACATATAATTCAACATAATTATTTAAAATAACAATTCATTAAATTTCTCATTTTAAAAAACATAAATCTCTTCTTTTATATTCATAATAACTATATATATTAACTTGCTAAATAAATAACAACATATACAACACTTACTAGTCCATATAACAAATCATGGATATTGAGAAATCCAATATTAGATATATGATAATATTATAATATATAGATAAATATAATTCTCGTCTTACTAAGTCGATTTTGTAGAATTGAATTAGGTATCATATTATTTTTAAGATAATATCAAAATCAACTTTATAATTCACTACAAAAAAAAAGCCTATTACCTACAGAATATTACCTACGGATAAAAATCAGTAGATAAATTTTATATTACCTATGGATGAAAATTCGTAGGTAAATTATACATTACCTACGGAATTACTATCCGTAGGTAAATAATATTATACTAAAAGAATTGTCACTAGCAAGAATCGAACCAAGTACCTTAAAGTTGAAAACTAATAATCCAACCACTAAACTATTAGGATATTCCAATAATAATTTACAACTAAATTATACTTATATTTATTCATGTAAATATATAAATATATAAATATATAAATATATAAATATATAAATATATAAATATATAAATATATAAATATATAAATATATAAATATATAAATATATAAATATATAAATATATAAATATATAAATATATAAATATATAAATATATAAATATATAAATATATAAATATATAAATATATAAATACATAAATATATAAATACATAAATACATAAATACATAAATATGTAAATACATAAATACATAAATATGTAAATACATAAATACATAAATATATAAATATATAAATATATAAATATATAAATATATAAATATAAAATATATAAATAAAATATATAAAATATAAATATATAAATATATAAATACATAAATATATAAATACATAAATACATAAATATATAAATACATAAATACATAAATAGATAAATAGATAAATATATAAATACATAAATACATAAATACATAAATAGATAAATATAAATATATAAATATATAAATATAAATATATAAATATATAAATATATAAATATAAATATATAAATACAAATATATAAATATATAAATATATCAAAATATAAATATATTTTATATTTATATATTTTATATTTATATATTTTATATTTATATATTTTATATTTATATATTTTATATTTATATATTTTATATTTATATATTTTATATTTATATATTTACACGGATAAATATAAATATAATTTATTTGTAAATTATTATCAAAATATCCTAATAGCTTAGTGGTTGGAGTATCAGCCTCCAACTCGAGGTATTGGGTTCGAATCTGTCAATGACAATTTCCTTAATCATATAATAATTCAAAGTTCAGAAAATATAATAAATAATAAAAATATAATATAAAGGGGAGGGGGTCCTAGGTAATAATAAAAGATAAGGGATGGGGTTGTAATAAATAAAAATATTTTGTTTAGGTGGGTGCATTACCTACGGATTATATTCCGTAGGTAAATTATCTACGGAAAAAAATCCGTAGGTAATTACCTACGGATTTTTGTCATTACCTACGGATTTTACCCGTAGATAATAAGCGTTTTTTTTGTAGTGATTATTGTGATATTACACATAATAACGGTGAATTTTATTGGATCATTCGTCCTCAATATAAAATATTATATATCGATGTGTTCCTAATAAACTATAAAAGTTCAACTACGCATAATTTCAACATTTTGATTAAACTAGTAAAAAATACAGTCAATTATTTTTCCTTTCAATATTTCACTTTAACTAAAAATATTTGATTGAGGTAAGTATTTGTCACTAATTTTCTCTATTTAACAAAACTTTTTATTTGTTTCTATTTGTCATTCGAGTAGAATTTTTGTCAAATAAATTATCTCTCATCTATAAGTATCTCAATTGAGTATTTCATATATTGTTTGAGTGATAATTCTCTCTTATGTGATGACTTATTCACTTAAGTGTCATAGTTTTACTCAAGTAAATCACATGGAATAACTCTTCGTCCAAGGAATGACTTTTCCAAATGATCTATCATCATTTATATCACATTTTTCACCGTTTAATCCAATTCTCATACTCCCAATCCATAACTTGAGCAACAAAAAATGAGGAAGATCACGTTGATCACATTACTAATACATCACATATCAACATATTGTAAATATATATATATATATATATATATATATATATATATATATATATATATTCAAATTATATATTATGAATAGACTACTACTTTAATAGGCTTTTTTTACGTAACAGGATAAAAAAAAACCCAATTTTATGAGATAAAGTTAAATTTTAAAAAAATTACAGAAATGAGTCAAAGATTTCTACGTGTAGTCAAAGCTAAAAATCGTGCTACATAGCACAACTTTAGCAATAACTATTTTTTTTTTAAATCATGTTAGGTAGCACAAGTTTTTTTTCTTCCTTAAAATCGTATTACCTAACACGAGTTTAGTATAATTTTTTTAAAATAAGACTATTTGATTTTTTTAAAAATATATTATGTATAAAATAATTAATTTTCATTTAATTATTAATTTTAAAAACAAAATTCTTCCTTTAACTTCTCAAGAAACTTAGTATTAGAGAAGTATGATCTCATATCCATTATGATAACATCATTAGGTTAATTTTCTTGTTCGAGATATTGTCCATTTTGAAGTTCTTTTTTGTCATAATTTTGTCTTTAAAAGATGTTTCGATGGATTAAAAGAGGAGAATATATTTAAACTACCATTGACTTCGACTCCTAAATTATGTGAGACTCATGAATGTACCGAAACATAAAATAAAATTAAAATTTTAAAATAATTTTTTATAACAAAAAGATTAAAAAAATAATTTTTATAAATAAAACAATAGAGGTGAGTGTCACCTCAATAACAAAAAAAATATAAACAAGACGAGTGTCATTATTAAAAATATATATTTAGAAATTATATGCATAATTATTGTTATTTTTTAAAACTATTAAAAGATAAATATCAATTTTAAAGTTAAAAGGATGTGAGTCTCAATTGGTACAATATTACGAGAGTTAAATATTATTTATATTATATGTTCAATTATAGTTTTAGCATTTAAATTTTAAACAAATTTAAAAAGAAAAGATTATTTTAGTCCCTCAATATTAAAAACTAAAAATAATGTCACAGAGCCAAATAAGATTTACTGCATGAGTTAACACCAATTACTCCTTTAGACATATCTATTATGCTAAATCCATTTTCTTCACGGGATTATGAGATACCAATTATTCTCTAGTAGCCACTTTTTATGGTGAAATATATATTTGTCGGTGAAATTTTTGAATTATGAATAAAAATTACTATTGTATTGAGTCTTTCAAGAAAATTTTATTGGAGAGAGATAATGTTAATGAGATATGGGTCCACCTTACACAAGAAATTAACATCACTTTTAAAGGCTTTGGGTTGAAGGTGATATTATCCCTTATGTAAGTGTTATCTCTCCTATTGAATCTTCTTCGAAAGATTCAACATTGGTATCAGAACCAATAATTTGTATGGTAACTCGCCATGTTTAACCATGGTTCCTTATATCGAAAATTATCCTGATAATGGATTAGATAAGCGTGTTATGTTATGATAAATGATAGTACATGAAAATGCAACTAGTAAGACAATGGATCAAATAAGCGTGTCATGTTATGATGAATAACAATACATGAAAATATCACTAGTGAGCTCGAGGGGTATACAAATATGAAGAGACTCATATTTTAGCGAGAGATGATTGAGTAATCTAAATGTAAGTTAAAGTCCTACATTATATAAAAATAGGAAGTATCTATTATCGATAACTTATTTCTTGAGAGAGATGACTCATTCTCACGGTCTAGCCCCAATTTCAAGAGAGAGATGAAAAGATAAAGGTACATCGTTCTTCTTCTCCAAATTCCCAGAGTCATTTGGTGTAAGAGACGTATGGAACATATTTACAAGGTGGGGAAGGGTCATTGACATATTCATCTCCCAAAAAAGAAACAAATTTGACCAACGTTTTGATTTTGTGAGATTCGCAAATGTGGGAAACATCAAGCAAATGGAAAGAAATCTAGACGGTATATGGATTGGTTCTACAAAGATGCATGTCAACATACCTAGATACAGGAGACATGAAAACAACCGACTCGGGTGAATAAAGAACCAATAGTAAAACAGGAATGGAGGAGGAGAGACGATTAACGGTCATATGCAAACATGGTGAAAGGGAAAGAGAAAAGCACAGCGAGTGATGTGCAGAAATGGATGGAAGACAACTTTATAGTGGAAGCGGTAAGAGGCACAAGAAAGTAAGAAATTGAAAGCAACCTGTACCTAAAAGGAATATACAATGTCTACTACGTCAAGGGAATGGGAGACAATTTTTTTCTCCTTACTGGAAACTCGGTAGAGGAATTAACAAGAATCGTGGAAGTAAATTCTGAGTGGATATCTAAGCTATTCACATCCATAATCAGATGGGACAAAAATATGGTGAGCGGGCACAAACAGGTGTGGGCTAGATGCAGGGGTATTCCGATAGCTCTATGGTCCGAAAAAACTTTTGAGGATGTAGTGTCTGTGTTGGGAACGTTGATAGAGGTGGATGAGAAAACCAAAAAGTGGACGCGCTTGGATTATGCAAGACTAAAAATCAAACTCCCAATCTCAACCCAAGCTACTTTGGCTCAGAGTATAAAAATTAACGGCAGAGTATACATGGTATTGTTAGAAGAAGAATGGATGGAAGAGGGGTAAAGATGCGTTGTGTGTGAAGGTATAGATGATGAAGAGGAGGAAGAGTCAGAGGAGGCGATGTAGTTCATATCATCAAACTCGGAATGTTTTGCGGATGAAGGAAGGATCGAAAAGCAAAATTTTCCGGCCATGGATGGACAAAAATCTGGCGAAGGTAATTCAGAATCCAACGAGCTGTTAAAACCCAACGGTAAGATATTAAATGATGATCAATGTTCAGAGGTGGGTGTGTTAGAAAGAAACTGCAAAAGTATATACGTTGAGGAAGAAGATACGGGAGCAGACGTAAGCGGGAAAAAGGAAAATATGGGCTCGAATGAGAAGGAAAGGTATGGGCCTTCACACGAAGAGCAAATGTTGGCCCACTATGAGAAGGAAAGGTTTGGGTCAACACATGAAGAGCAAATGTTGGCCCACTATCTACAAAATAAGGAACCCACGTTGATCGAACGAACTAGCAGTATAGACTTGGCTAGCTTCGAATGGTACGAAATAAGGCCCGCGACTTGTCTACCCCATGCGAAGGGCTCAAATTGGGAGGTCAAATCGCTAGGTAAGGGAGGCTTGGCTCCTTCGCCCAAAATATCGTTAGTATCTGTCGTCAATTGTACAACGACGGAGTAGGGGATGAATCTGACAGATGTTCTCATCGTCGAAGAGGGAAGGGAATCAAAACATGATGGAGAACAAAATCGAAGGACAAAGGCGATGGAGAATCAAAACGCGGCTGGCTTTCATTCTCGTTGTTCCAATTTGGAAGCAAGCTGGTAAGACCAAGAGGCGATTAGTAACCCACTTGTCAAAGACGCTGAGGAGACGTTGGGAAACCATGGCTTCGGAGGAAAGAGAAAGGGAACAAATCGACTATCAACTGAAGTAGATGGAATCGAACGTAAGCCAACGAAGTGCGAAGTGGTGGAATCAGTACGTGATACTCATCAGAGACTAAATCAAATATGTTTATCGGATGCCCAATTGGTCACGGGAAGTGGTAGTAAAGAACAGTGGCTCGGAAAGGCATCCGGATCCAAAATGAAACCTTGAAGATCAGTGGAGGAGGGGAAACAAGCATCGACAATCAATCCAGATCAGGTGTCTCGACCAAAATCTTGCGCAAGGAGAAGAGGTTAGATTTCTTTTCTGGTAACTCCATAAATGCTAGTAATATAGCAAACTGCAATAGGCTATTATGGATAAATAAAGAGATAAATAAAGAGTATCAGGAAGCGGTTAGATTATAGGAGATAGGGAGAGAGTTAGGATTCTCGTACGAAGGGGATAACAACTCGATAATAATGAAATTGAAGGACATAAATGAAGACGGGAGAGACAGTGATACATGAGGGTATTAAGAATAAATGTCAGAGGTATTAGGAGCCCCAGAAAAATCAAATATATTAGGGAATTGATAAATTAGGAAGGGGTAGAGATGATGTGTATACAAGAGACAAGATTAGCTAGACAAGATGAGAGTGTATGTTATAAAATATGGAACCATAATAATATTCAATGGGAATTTAAACAGGTAGAGAAAGGTTTTGGAGGGATTTTAAGCACCTGGGATACGGATAAGTTCAAGTGCGAAAACATGATTATAGGAGAAGAGTTAATAGCAGTAGCGAGAAACTATAAGAAAAAGAACATAAAACTGGTAGTGGTAAATGTTTAATCTTCTTACGTAGTGAAGGAAAAATATAAGTTGTGGGAAGACATACATCTGCGTGTCCAAAATCTGTCATGTAAGGTGTTTTGTGTAATAAGAGATTTCAACACCGTCAAAAAACCTGAAAAGAGAAAAAGAAGTAGTGTAAGAGGTAGAGTAACAGAAGAAATGAGACGATTTAAAGAATTTATCAAGAACCTAGAGGCATAGGAGCTACTGGCTATTGGAAGGAAATTCACATGGTATAGAACAGATGGATCTTCAATGAGTAGGCTGGATAGAGCCCTGGTATCTATGGAGTGGATCCGTGAGTGGAAAGGGAGTAAACAGTACGTATTGGATAGAAGCATCTCATATCACTGTGCGTTAATAATAAAAGAAAATAATATAGATTGGGGACCCAAACCCTTTAGATCTCTAGATGTATGACATGAAGAAAAGAGGTTTAGGGAGGAGGTAAAAAGGGCTTAGGAAGGAACGAAAATCATAGGTTGGGGAATTAAAAGTTGGTCCAAGAAGTTACAAATGCTTAAAAATCATCTAAAAAGATGGAATAGAAAATCGTTTGGGAACTTGAATCCGGCAAAACAAAGTTTGATAACCAAGATAAGTGAGATGGACCATAAAGATGAACTAGATCAGTTGGATGAAGAAGGAAAGAAGGATATACCAAATAGAATTGAGAAAAACAATGCTAAAGATTGCATCTATGGAGAAACAAAAGATAAGAGATAAGTGGATAAAGGAAGGGGATATAAACTCAAAATTTTTCCACTCTATGATTAGTTGGAAAAAAAGCAAGGTGGAGCTACCAGGGATTATGATTAGAGGAGCTTGGTGTCAAGACCCAGTAAGAGTAAAAGAAGAGGTTATGGAACATTTTAAAAGAAGATTCAAACAAGAAACAAGATTGGGAATCAAATTAGAAGGGATCTCGTTTGAAGGAATAACAGATGTACAAAATGAGGCTCTGGTTAGAGAAATATCAGAGGAAGAGATAAGGGAGGCGGTTTGGAGATGCAAAGGCAGTAAAAGTCTGGGCCTGATGGTTTTAATTTCTGCTTTATAAAACATAATTGGTCTACACTGAAGGTGGACATACTTAAAGCTATTGAAGAGTTTCAGAGGGAGGGTAATATTCTAAAAGGATGTAATGTCTCGTTCATTGCACTAATTCCAAAAGTAAAAATCCTTGTGGACTTGGATGAATATAGGCCCATATCTCTGATAGGTAGCCTGTATAAGATACTAGCAAAGGTGTTAGCAGGTCGGTTGAAAGGCGTGCTAAATAAGGTAATAAGCGTTTCTCAATCTGTAGCAAATGAGGTTATACATGAGTACAAGAGCAAAAGGAAGAAAGGTTTGGTACTCAAGATAGACTATGAAAAAGCCTATGACTCTATGGATTGAGAATTTCTCTTTTATATGCTAGAGAAACTCAGGTTCTGCAGGAAATGGGTGAGGTGGATTAAAGGTTGTTTAAAATTTGCTTCCATATCAGTACTAGTGAATGGCAGCCCAACAAAAGAGTTCCACCCCCAAAAAGGATTAAGACATGGAGATCCTTTGGCCCCGTTCCTTTTCCTAGTGGTAGTTGAAGGGTTAGTTGGGGTGGTAAGGCAAGCAGTAGCAAAAGGGATGCTACAAGGAGCCAGGGTGGGGGAAAAGGAGCTTAAGGTTAGTCTTCTACAGTTTGCAGAAGACACTTTGTTTTTAAGCGATGCAAATCCTAATAGCATTACGGTAATTAAAGCGATATTGAGATGTTTCCAGTTAGCATCAGGATTGAAGGTCAATATGAGAAAGACAAAATTAGGAGGAATAGGTGTTACTAGAAAGTTATGCATGAGAATTAGGATTGTCGTCGCCGTCAAAACGAGGCGGTCAGAGCGACGCGATGGTTTTCGACTTTCCATTTTTCACGTTTTTATTGGTGTGGTTACAACGTCATTAGGTTGTCCGATAACCGGGCTAACCCAAGAACTAATTTCTGAAGGGTTCATCTGGAGTCGCCACCGATGTTTTTACCAGAAACATCGGAAAAGAAGTGAAAAGGCGTTGGTTTTTGAAAAACCAACTTTGGTCATTAGAACCAGAGTTGGGTAAGGGAGTTAGTTACGTGTAAAGGAAGTGTTAGTTCCTTTACGACGCCCCTTTCGGGTTCCCTATGATAGGCCAGCTATTTTAAATAAATAAACCCGTGAAAAATACGCTTTTACCCTTTTATTTGCGGAATTTTAAACTATGACTACATGGCCCTAATGTCTATTGCGTAATTTAAAATAAGGCAGTAAAAGATAGAGAGAGAAAGTAGAAACCTCCGAAGCAAGCTTTCTATTAATTCTTTGAAAATTAGGGTGCTTTTTGGCAGCCCTCCGCTCTTTACAATGCCAAAAAACTCTCAAAAAACGCTACGGAAACTCTGAGAAACTCCGGAAATGCTTCGGAGGGATTCTAGAAAGACAATTTAGAGAAGTGTCTAGAGAGAGAATGGAAGAACTGTTGGAAATGAGGGGAATGACGCTCCTATTTATAGGGATTCGTGCCTGTTAGGTCAAGACGGGTCGTCTCGTCTGACAAGGTCGAGACGGCCGTCTCGCCACCTTCGCAAGGCGAGACGGCGGTCTCGAATCCGAGATGGCGGTCTCGACCCTAAAAGGCGAAAATCCTTATTTTTGTGCCGAAAATCCCTCCTATCCTAGTATGGGGGCCTAATAGTCTCTCCTAGTGGCTTCTTAGGCTTCATCCATCTTCGAATAGAAGGTCTTCTGGTCTTTATTTATGAGGTCGGGCAAGATTTGGGGTCTACAACTGCCCCCCTTTACCCGACTAGTCGACTGCTGGCCTGTTGTGCCAAGGAGATCGACTATGGGGTAAAGGAGTTGACCCTCTTGCCCGGTTTGTCCTTCAGATGCTCCGTCTTTGTGGCGGTTGATCTTTTGGGGAAAAAGTATGTTGTGCGCCTCCAGGATGCTCCTTCTGACGGTAGCTGATCCTTTTGGCTGATGAGTATGAACCCCCATCTGGTTTGACGAGTATGAACCCCCCACCTGGTAAGCCCCCTTTTGTAAGGCCTGATGAGTATACACCCCCATCTGGTGTTTGACGAGTATGAACCCCCATTCGGTAAGCCCCCTTTTGTAAGGCCTGATGAGTATATACCCTCATCTGGTGTTTATGCCTCCGGATGCTCCTTCTTGTGGTAGTCGATCCTTCAACTGTGGTGGCGGCTTACTGCTCTAGCTCATGCGCCGTTATTGAGATGTGTTCTCTCGTTTTTTGAGATTTGTCCGGTCTGTGCTGGGGATTTTGTTGGTGTTCGTCCAGCTTGTTGATTGCTGGGGATTCTTTGCTTTTGATCTTTTTTGTGGTGATCACCCAACTCTTGCTGGTTGGTCGGGTGATTTTTGTTTGTTGTTCGACTCTTGCTTGGTCATCGGAGAAACCTTTGGTTAAGGCATTTTTTGTGAAGTCTTACCGAGGTACTTCTGAGTGCTTCGTTTTTCGGATGCAAGCATAAAGCTGAATGCTTTTTTACTTATATTTTGATTGTTTTGATTTTGACTGTTTTGATTTTGACAAAGTCATTTTGTGCAACTACTTGTGTGTGGATGTTCTTAATGCAATCTATTTTAGTTGGAGGCATCTAGAAAGTGACTGGTGCTTTCTTTTCCGTTCTCCCGTAAAAAATTTTGGCCCTATCTTTTGCCTAGACCGCCCTTTGCGGGTTTTCGATCTAGCGAGCTTAAAATTTTTTTTTTTTTTGCCTCCGATATTTCGGTGGGCTTTTTATGAAGGCCTTAACTTTTGCCTAGACCGCCCTTTGCAGGTTTTCGATCTAGCAGGATGCCCTATATTTTCTGCTTAGGACGGCCCTGGTCGGTGCTGCTTGTCTTGTTTTTCTTATGCTTTCTTGTATTGTTTGTTTTATGCATACTCATGTTTCGTTAATACAGAGACATTCTTGCAAGTAAGTAAAGAGAAAAGAAGACAATTTTTATTGATATAAACGAATGATTTATTTTTACAGGAGGATTTACAAAGGAATTTATAAGCAGGGCTGGCCCAGGTTGGCTAAACTGTATAGGATACAACAATCATGCCCATGATCTCTGTTTCTCCATTTTTTTCCTAGTCGCTTCAATTGAGATGCTCGAGCTCGGAGTGAAGACTATGCGAAGTCTGCTTGCTTCTGTGAAGGTATTACCTTAGTCGCCTTTGCGTTTTTCGGCTAAGGTAATCATTGCTCTTTTTCTTTTTGTTTCTTTTTTTTTTAAGCCTCTAATTTTTGCCTAGGACGTATCCTAGTGAGGAACATAGACCCTATCTTTTGCCCAGGACGCTCTTTGCGAGTTTCCATCCTGACGGGTCATGAGCAATGTCTTTAGGCGTAGTATTTCTTTACCGCGTCTGAGTTGATAGGATGTCGAAGCTCTTCTCCGTCCATGTTAGTGAGGATAAGGGCTCCTCCTGAGAAGGCTTGCTTGACCACAGAGGGTCCTTCATAGTTTGCTGTCCATTTCCCGATTTTGTCTTTCTGGGCTGGAAGCAATTTTTTTATTACTAGATCCCCTTCTCGGAAGCTGCAGGGATTAACTTTTTTGTCGTAAGCTTTCTTGATCTTCTTTTGATAAACTTGCCCCCGACATATGGCATCCAGCCATTTTTCTTCGATTAGGTTCAGTTGATCGTACCGGCTTTGGACCCATTCGGCTTCTGTTAATTTTGCTTCCATAACAACTCGTAGGGAAGGTATTTCAACTTCTACTGGTAGTACGACCTCCATTCTGTATACGAGGGAAAATGGAGTAGCCCCTGTGGAGGTTCGTACTGACGTTCGGTAGTCGTGTAAGGCGAAGGGAAGCATTTCATGCCAATCTTTGTAGGTTACTACTATCTTCTGGATGATTTTCTTAATATTCTTATTGGCTGCCTCTACTGCACCGTTCATCTTTGGTCGGTACGGAGAAGAATTGTGGTGTTGAATTTTGAAGTCTTGACATAGTTCTTCCATCATTTTATTATTGAGATTGGTCCATTATCAGTAATGAGCCTATGAGGGATGCCATATCGACAAAGAATATTTTTCTTGATGAAGGTGGTCACCACCTTCCGAGTCACATGCGCATATGATGTGGCCTCAACCCATTTGGTAAAATAGTCAATGGCCACTAAGATAAAGTGATGACCATTGGATGCTTTAGGCTCGATGGGTTCGATGACGTCCATGCCCCACATAGAGAATGGCCATGGTGTAGCTAGGGTATTGAGAGGTGCGGGCGGCACATGGATATTATCGGCGTAGACTTGGCACCTTTTAGCATACTGGTGACAATCAGCTTCCATTGTGGACCAAAAGTACCCTGCCCTTAAAATCTTCTTTGCCATGACATGCCCAGGTGCGTGGGTCCCAAAAGTTCCTTTGTGGATTTCTCTTATCAAGGTTTGGGCTTCTTCTTGGTCCACACACCTTAAGAGGGTGGAATCGAGACTCCTTTTGTAGAGGGTTCCCTCAATCAATGTGAACCCTACGACCCTTTTACGAATGGTTCGTTTATCATTGTTGTTAATTCCCTCGGGATATTCGCCCCTCATGAGATATTGTTTGATGTCATGATACCAGGGATTTTGGTCGCACTCGCCATTTACCGCCATACAAAAAGCTTGTTTGTCATGCAGGTTAATTTGGATGATTGTCATTTCATGTTCTTGACCCAAAGAAAACATGGATGATAGAGTGGCTAGGGCGTCGGCAATTTGATTGTCTTCTCGAGAAATATACTGGAAGGTGACGCTTTCCATTCTTGAGACTAACTCTTGGATGTGCTCTAGATATGGGATTAATTTAGAATTGCGGGTTTCCCATTCGCCTTTAAGTTGGTAGATGACAAGGGATGAATCACCGAAGACTTTGAATTTAGTAACCCCATGATCTAAAGCTGCTTGGATCCCTAGTGTGCATGCTTCGTATTCGACCATGTTGTTGGTACAGTCGAAATTAAGCCTGGCCGTTACGGGGATATATTTCTTTTCAAGGGATATCAAAATAGCTCATATCCCGTGTCCGAGCATGTTTGAGGCTCCGTCGAAGAACATGGTCCATGCCTCTTCTTTGGTCTCTGCGTGTTCGATGTGCATGATATGCTCGTCAGGAAAGTCGTCTTGTAAGGACTGATATTCGTCCGTTGATCCATGGGCTAGCTAATCCGCTAGGGGGCTTCCTTTAATAGCTTTCTGGGTGACATGAATGATATCAAATTCTAAGAGGAGAACTTGCCACCTAGTTATTCTCCCAGTCAAAATGGGTTTCTCGAAGAGGTACTTGATTGGGTCCATTTTGGAGACCAACCATGTTGTATGTCGAGCCATATATTGTCGGAGACGCTGAGTGACCCACACCAATGCGCAACAGGTCTTTTCGAATGGCGTATAACGGGTTTCATAGTCTAAGAACTTTTTGCTGAGATAGTAGATGGCTCGTTCCTTCTTCCCAATTTCATCTTGTTGACCAAGCACGCATCCCATGGACTCTTCAAGTATTGACAAGTATAGAATCAGAGGTCTCCCTTCAACGGGTGGTACCAATACTGGCAGATTGGTTAAACATGTTTTGATTTTATCGAATGCTTGTTGGCATTCTTCATTCCACACTATTGGCTGATTTTTGCGCAATAGTTTAAAGATGGGTATACATTTATCCGTCAACTGCGCGATAAAACGGGCAATGTAGTTAATCCGGCCTAGAAAACCTCTGACCTCCTTTTCCGTGCTTGGCGGGGGCATTTCCAAGATTGCTTTGGTTTTATCAGGGTCCACTTCTATTCCCCTTTTGCTGACGATGAACCCTAAGAGTTTTCCTGATCGTACTCCAAAAGTACATTTTGCCGGGTTTAATTTGAGTTGATACTTCCGAAGTCGGTCAAAAAGCTTTTTGAGGTATTGAATGTGGTCCATCTCATTTCTGGACTTGGCAATCATGTCATCCACATATACCTTTATTTCCTTGTGGATCATGTCATGGAACAGTGTGACCATAGCCCTTTGATAAGTAGCCCCTGCGTTCTTGAGTCCAAAAGGCATTACACGGTAGCAAAAGGTGCCCCATGGTGTGATGAAGGAGGTTTTTTCTCTGTCCTCTACGGCCAACTTAATTTGGTTGTACCCCGCGTACCCGTCCATGAAGGAGTAAAGTGTGTTGGTAGCGGTATGGTCCACTAGTGTGTCTATATGTGGTAGGGGAAAGTCATCTTTTGGACTTGCTCGGTTGAGGTCTCTATAATCCACGCATACCCTGACTTTCCCGGTCTTTTTGATGACGGGTACTATGTTGGCCAACCATTCCGGGTATTTGGAAACTACTAGGAAATTAGCGTCCAACTATCTTTGTACCTCTTCTTTTATCATTAAGGACCAGTCGGGTTTGATTCTTCTGAGCTTTTGCTTTACGGGTCGGAACCCTTCTTTCAATGGCAATCTATGCTCCACTATACTCGTGTCAAGCCCAGGCATGTCATGATAAGACCAAGCGAACACATCTATATATTCCTTTAGAAGCCGTATCAATTCTTTCTTTATACTACCTTCTATTTGAGTGCCAATGTTTATCTTTTTCTCATCATCCCCTTCTCCCAAGTTGACAGTTTCTGTCTCTTCTTGATGCGATTGTATAATGCGTGCTTCTTTTTCAAGCATTCTTTGCATGTCCGCAAAAATGGTCTCCTGCTCACTGTCGGACTCCACCCATTCGTTCTCGGCTTTCGGGGTCCACAGAGATTCATCGATCACAGACATGATGTGTTTTAGGTTCTGTTTTAGTCATAGATTTTATTATTCAATTATCTTTGAAAGAATAATAAATAAAAGAGAGAAAAGAATGAAATGGATATGACAAGAAAATGCCTCGTGTATTAAAAAACGTATGTACAAGCCCTTTTAATCAGAATTCCTGCGGCCGTGGGCGGGGACCGCAGGAGATATATGAAAAAGCTTAAAAAAGAACACCCTAGGGGCTGATCCTCCCAGTCCTCCCTCTCTGCTATTCTGGCTTAGCCAAAGGTTTGGCGTCAACATCAGACGCAGAGGCATCAAAGGTTATCCAACCGGCATCAATTAGTTCCTGGACCTTATATTTTAAGGTCAAACAGTTGTCCGTTGAATGCCCAGGTGCGTCCGAGTGGTAGCTACATTTTTCATTGGGCTTGTACCACTCGGGGTAGGGAGGCTCCATTTTCTTTGGAGGAACGCGGGCTAGAAGGTTGGCCTATAATAACTGGGGCAACAACTTTGCGTACGAGGTAGGGATAGGGGTGAACTTCCTCTCCTTTCTTCGGGACTGCCTCTCCGTTTGAGGAGTGGAGGAAGGGGTTGCAAAATTGATGGCGTGTACGACCTCTTCCTTCTTTTTGAAGGGTTTCTTGAACGAAGTACTGGAAGAAGAAGGTCGTGTTATTTTCCCGCTCCTCAACCCCTGCTATACTCTCTCTCCTACAGTGACTATGTCTGAAAAAAGATTGGAGGTACTGGCTATTGCCTTATCGTAGTACGCTACGGTCAGTGAATCTATGAACATAGCCACTGTTTCCTTGTCGGTTAGTGGAGGCTCTATTTGGGCGGCCATTTCCCTCCACCTTTGGGCATACGCTTTGAAGGATTCGTCGTCCCTTTTGCTCAAGGTCCTGAGATCTGACCTGTCAGGGGTCAGATCGATATTGTATCGGTAACGACGAAGGAAAGCGTCGGCCAGTTGCTTCCAATTTTGAACCTGCCCTCTTTCTAACTGCATGTACCAGTTGAGAGCTGTGTCGGCCAGACTCTCCTAGAAGCAATGTATCAGGAGTTTTTCATTTTCAGCGTGTGTGGCCATCTTACGACAATACATCGTAGGATGGTTCTTGGGGAAGGTTAACCCAGCGTATTTGGGGAAGTCTGGGACTTTGAACTTGGGAGGGAAATGGATATTCTTCACCAGGCACATATCTGCCACCTTCTTGACGTCGAAATTGTGCCCCTCTACCGCCTTCAGCCTTTCTTCTAAGGCAGATATCTGCTGCTTAGAAACCTTTGGGGTGAGGATGCGTACAGTCTTAGCATCCGTCTCACCATAGAAGTGTTCCTCTTCTTCCTCTTCTTCATGGCGAGAGGCGTTTTCTGCGTGGGCTTCTCCCTTATTTTGCCCTTGACGTATGACCTCCATTAGTTGAGCCATATGCTCGCGGAGGGTGTTAACCTCTGCAATGAGCTTACGATTTTGCTCCTCTAGGTTCTCCATTGCTCTGGCCTTTTGTGCACGAGTTCGGATGGGAAGAGGACCAACCACTTTCTAGAATGCCTGGAAGAAATTTATTAATGCATATTGAGTGTTGAACTAGCATGAATATGTATGAGAGATTCTGTTTAAATGATGCTAAATGCGCCCTTGCTTTTTATTTTCTCTCTTGGTATTTCCTTACTCACGATATGATGTAATATGAATGATTTGACTTTGTCAGAATTATTTTTATAAATGTTTTGATTTTATTTATTTTGGATTTTATTTTATTTTATAGCCTTTTATCTCTTATGTTGGACTGCGTGGCTACTTAGCTTACAAAGAACCTGAAACCAGGCTAGCTAAAAGGCAGACTGTCCGAGATAAAAAATGGCTTTATGCAAAAGAATAATTAGCGTCCCTTATCTCTTCTGTCGGACTGCGTGGCTACTTAGCTTACAAAGAACCTGAAACCAGGCTAGCTAAAAGGCAAACTGTCCTAGATAAGGGTGTTTATTGCAAAAAAATGTTTTTTTTTATTTTTCTGTTGTTTGGTTATGTTATGCAACAGACAAATGCAACAAACATATGCACACACAATTTGATCATCCACGAACAGGCGAGAAGTCGTTTTAATCACGAGGTAGGGTTTTCCTGCAGAAGAGTGCTTTGGCGAAGGTAGGTTCTAACTATTCTCACCAAGGCTAAGGCCCCCAAGGTGCCCCCATTATAGGGTCCCCACTCTCCAGCCTTCCGACCATGCTTAGCACTAAGGCCATAGTTAGTCTTTGTGCCAAAAGAGGAAGGTTATCACCTTGAGTGGTGGTTTTCGATCACATTGGTGGGCACAAGGCCATCACTACAGCGAACCGTACCTGCCACCCACTCCCTATGGATTTCTCACTTACCCCCGGGTATAGAGGGAACTGTAGTGTGCAAGGGTTTGTGTACAGTTTGTATTTCAAACAATTGCGTAAGTATAAATAGACAACAGTTATTAAAGCCAAGCAATAAAACATGTTATAATACAAGGTAGGGTAAAAGCGTAATTTTCTTGGTTTATTTACTTTAAGCTGACCCATCACTAAATGGGATCAACTCTCTAGGCTTCCCCAGCGGAGTCGCCATCTGTCGCCGCCGTCAAAACGAGGCAGTCGGAGCGATGCGATGGTTTTCGACTTTCCATTTTTAACGTTTTTATTGGTGTGGTTACAACGCCTTTAGGTTGTCCCATAACCAGGCTGAACCTAAAGGTGAGGTTTTCGAAAGGACGCTCTTGGGTTGTCCGATAACCGGGCTAACCCAAGAACTAATTTCTGAAGGGTTCATCTGGAGTCGCCACCGATGTTTTTACCGGAAACATCGGAAAAGGAGTGAAAAGACGTTGGTTTTTGAAAAACCAACTTTGGTCATTAGAACCAGAGTTGGGTAAGGGAGTTAGTTACGTGTAAAGGAAGTGTTAGTTCCTTTACGACACCCCTTTCAGGTTCCCTATGATAGGCCAGCTATTTTAAATAAATAAACCCGTGAAAAATACGCTTTTACCCTTTTATTTGCAGAATTTTAAACTATGACTACATGGCCCTAATGTCTATTGCGTAATTTAAAACAAGGCAGTAAAAGATAGAGATAGAAAGTAGAAACCTCCGAAGTAAGCTTTTTATTAATTCTTTGAAAATTAGGGTGCTTTTTGGCAGCCCTCTGCTCTTTACAATGCCGAAAAACTCTCAAAAAACGCTACGGAAACTCTCAGAAACTCCGGAAATGCTTCAGAGGGATTCTAGAAAGACAATTTAGAGAAGTGTCTAGAGAGAGAATGGAAGAACTGTTGGAAATGAGGGGAATGACACTCCTATTTTTAGGGATTCGCGCCTGTCAGGTCGAGACGGTCGTCTCGCCAATCGAGACGGTCGTCTCGCCTTGCAGGAATGGCAAGATGGCCGTCTCGCCAAACGAGACAACGGTCTCGCCACCTTCGCAAGGCGAGACGGTGGTCTCGAATCCGAGACGGCGGTCTCAACCCTAAAAGGAGAAAACCCTTATTTTTATGCCGAAAATCCCTCCTATCCTAGTATGGGGGCCTAATAGTCTCTCCTAGTGGCTTCTTAGGATTCATCCATCTTCGAATAGAAGGTCTTCTAGTCTTTATTTATGAGGCCGAGCAAGATTTGGGGTCTACAAGGATGTAAGACAATGATATTGCCATTTAGATATCTGGGTTGAAAGTTGGAGGAAACCACAAAAGGCACGAGTTTTGGGATGACATCTTTTGTAAAGTAAAGAAAAGACTCTCTAGGTGGAGAGGTTGAATGTTTTCCTTTGCAGGGAGGGTATATCTGGTGAAATCGGTTCTTTCGACCGTACCATTATTCTATGTATCGATGTTTAAAATGCTTGTTAGAGTGATAAAAGAGGTAACAAAGATTCAAAGGGAGTTTGTGTGGGGCTGGATCAAAGAAGGGAAAAAGATAGCATGGGTAAAATGGCAAAAAATCTGTAGAAGAAAGGAAGATGGTGGGTTAGGGGTGAAGAATATTCAGAGGATAAACGGATCCCTGCTAGCAAAATGGAAATGGAGGTTAGGAGTTGAGTCAAAAGGACTATGAAAGGAAGTAATAGAAGTCAAATACGGGTCTTGGAGAACCTTAGACGAGCCGAAAAACATTAATAAGGATTCAAAATGATGGCTAGATATAAAAAAAAATGTAAAGATAATGATGGTAGAGCTTGGTTTGATAAACATGTAACATGGAAGATAGGAAATGGGGAGAAAATAAGGTTTTGGGACGATGTGTGGATTGGGGAACAAAGTTTAGATAATTTGTTCCCAAGTTAAAACAAATAGGACTGAACAAAAATGGGGTGCTATCAGAACATGGTGAGTGGATTGAAAATAAATGGGAATGGAGAGTAAATTGGAGAAGACAATGTTTTGAATGGGAGAAGAAAATGGAGGAGGAAATGCTAAGTAAGATTCAGGGCATAACACTTAATAGGGATACAGAAGATACGTGGTTGTGGGGACCGAATAAAAATGAAGGATATATTGTAAAAGCGTACGAGATTCTATCCAAAGTAACTTGCGATGAGAACGAATCAATCTTCAAATGGTACTGAAAAATTAAAGCGATACCAAAAGCCATGGTTATAGGGTGGAGAATTCTTCAGGATAGGATCCCTACTAAGGTGAATTTAGTTATAGGTGACCCAAAATGTGCTTTGTGCGGAAGTGAGGACGAAACATCCAATCACCTTTTTTTCACATGTAAGGTGACCAGTGAGATTTGGGAAAAGTGCTTTAGATTAGTGAGAATTAGCTCTGTTAGTCACTGCGAGGCGAAAGCAAGCCTGGAAAGCTTTGCATTAGGTGGATTGGGAGCAAAGAGAAATACGTTGTGAAAAAGACTATGGGTAGGAGTGGTATATGAAATTTGGTCTCAAAGGAACAAATGTATTTTTAAAAATGATAAATTTGATGCGGATGTAGGATTTAGTAAAGCGAGTGCAAAATTCATTGCTTGGTGTGCTAGAGACTAGGATGGAGCGAGTCTAGAAAATTCCGATTGGTTCTATGAACCGGTAAGGTGTATGAGATTAATTTTCCTATAGATTTTCTTTCGTTTGTGTTGATTGGTATATGTTTTAATAGGTTAAAATATGAAATTCTACTACAAAGACGAGAATCCATATAAGAAGACGGAGGGCGAGAGTAGCCGAGGGTTATAAGGCCTGTTTATTAGCCTTGTTGTAATCTATGTTATTGTTAGGATTATATCCGAAGCTAGTTTCTTTTGGTACCACTGGGGTTATTGAACTTGCGTTCTTGGGATTTTGTGATTTATCCAACTTTGTGACCCAGCAGGTTGTTTTTATTTTCTTTCATCTAGCTTCTTTCAGATGTATTTGGGTTAAAGTACCCTTGTAATTCTATTAATTTTATTTTTTGTTGTCGATAGAAAATTAGGAAGTTAAACGAGAAAAAGACCGTAATATAATGTTTTAAAATTTTTAATTGAAAATAATATTAATATGTACGTATTTGACTAGTGAAATACCTAATAGTTGTATACGATATTCTTGAGAGAACGAAAATAATGAGATATCTTGTGAGAAACTTGTGTTGATCATGAGGATAAATTTTTTCTAATTTTTTTAATTTTTAATTTTTTGAATTTAACGTTTAAAGAAAATAAATTTAAAGAATTAAAATGATTCTCTTTTTTTTTTTTAATTTAAAGATAGAAATGATTTATTTTAGATTTGATGAAATGATGTTAAGTTGCAATGTATTTTTAGAAGATAACGTTTCTGTGTGGCAGAAGTATTAGAAGTGAGTGATGATGGGAACTAATAAGAGGTTAAGTAGAGAGATGCATGACATAACCAGAAAGCACTTAATAGTACAGGGTTTGTTGGCGAACGGTACACCATCAATCATCATCTACTTTTGTTTTTCCATAAAAAGAAAATAAAATGTTTTATATTGTTTGTGGTGTCCAAAGGTCAAAAACAAAAAGCGATTTATGCATGCATGCAACAAAATAGGGGTCAGCTATGAGAACAACAAAGACAAGTGAAAATATTAGACAAGAGAATATTAGGTGGGACATGGCCTCTTCAAAGGGACACATCATATCAAATCATAAAATTTAGGTAATGTACATATTCTTTTTAACATTATTTTAAATTCAAATTAGAATCATATATTTAATTAATTTCAACAATAAAAACTTGTCATTAATTTTGGTTTTAATTATATCCAACTTTCTCTTCAACTAAATTAGCACAACAATAAAATACATAAAAAAAGAGTCATACCTAACTTTCTGTGGGACTAAATTCGCCCAGAAGTAGGTTTTTCTTCTTAATTTTTCCACAAATATTGATCAAGCTGAGTAAATTAAAAAAAAAACTATAAATTTAGATATGTCGTATGAAACACGACTTTATAATAACGAAATTGTACGTCATAATATATTTTTTTTAATTCAGAAAGAAGTCCTTCTGATTTTTATATTATAATCATAATTATTATATTATTTTATTAATACTATTATTAATACTAAAATAATAATAATAATAGTAATTTAATAATAAAATATTATTATTATAATTATTAATATTATTATCTTATGATTTTTATATGTTAATAATATAAAAATATTTAGCATTATTTATTTTATTATTAATTATAATAATAAAATACAAAAAATTACATAAATTTGATAATTATATTTTAATAATTATTCTGTAATTATTATAATTAATAGTATAATTGTTTTACTATTATAATCAATAATAATAATTTTAATATACTTAATTAGTATTTATTTTATTCATATTATTTTAGTTATAATTAATAATAAAATAAATATAGTAATAAGTATATTTATATTATTAATAAAAATAATAATAATTATCATCATTTTAATTTTAATAATAATATAAATTTAATTATTATTTATTTTATTATTAATATAAAAAGTAATATTATTAAATATAATAATATAATAATTATTATAATATAAAAATTTATATTTCTAATTGCTAATATGACTTATATAATATATAGAAGTCATAAAATGAAATTAAATTCTTAATTTTTAATTTATCTATTTCGATAAATTTATGAAAAAATTATATAATAAAATCCCACATAAATATTTTTAAGGAGAAATAACGTGGAGAATAAGTAAAATTTTAACCTAATGAATAGAAAAAAATAATTATTTCTAGCAAATAATAAATTATTTTTTATTTTTAATGTAAAATAATTATAATAATAACACAATGGTTTTGCTATATATTATTACAAGTATATATTTAGTTTCTTATTTTTATTATACCAATTTTTTATATTTATTATTCATTTCATAATTTTCTTTTTATTTAATTTCATCTAGAACATTTTTAGAGGGAATTTTTAACAATAATTTATTTAAAATAAAATTGAATATTTTATTACAAATCTTGTATATGAATTATTTAAAATTTAGTTAAACTATTTATAAATAATTTTTTTTAAGTTTAAATAATTTTTAATATTTTTAATCAATTTAGAAGTAAGATTTATAATAAAATATTTATTAAGAAGTGACTTTGGAGATGCTTGGACATTTATTATTTTTCTGATGCTACTTAACAGCAAAAAGTGATTACTGGTACTCCAATAACAGGGATAAAAGTTATTCACCCTATTAACTAGCATTGAGGCTTAAAGTTTTATACTTACATTTGTTTGGTCTGGGAGAAAAAAATAAATAAAATTAATTGTAAACTATATTACTTGATGCTTTACTGTAGTTTTGATAAAAAAAAAAAAAAATTATGACAATGTAGTTTCCATGTCTAACATAAATATTTATTTAACTCATTACTCATTCTTGCTGTAGTATTTGGATTTAAAAGAGGTAAGAAATGATAAGAAAGTTAGGATTTCAACGTCTAATTAAAATATTTATTTCAAAATTCTCAATAATTGTATATTTCCTCTCAATACGTGAAGAAAAACATGAAAAGGGATAAATATATAACAAAATTAATTATACTCAGTATGTGATATTTAAGAAAAATATTTTTTTTTAAATATACTTTTTTAATATTATTATAGTAACAAATAATTAAAAATAATATTAAAATAAATAAATTTATTTTATATTTATAATTAATTACACTCAATATGTGATAATTTAAAAAAATAATTTTTTAAAAGAAATATTATTATAATAATAAATAATTCAAAAATAATATTAAAATAATAAATAAATTATTAAAATAAATAAATTCATTTTATTTTTTTATTTACATCCATTTATTTCTAATAATTTAAAGTATATAATGATCCAAATATTCATATATATATATATATATATATATATATATATATAGAATATATTAAATTAGAATTGTGATACAATTTAATTAAAAGTAATTAATTTATATTATATATAAAATTGTGAGATATATTAAAATTATTTTATATATAAAGTATAAATATAATTTGTGATATTTGTAAGAATATTTAAAATATTTTGGTTTTTTATTTTAATAATAATTTATAAATTTTATTAAATTTGTAAAAATTTGATTTCACATAAAATATAATATTTAAATATTAAAAAAAATTAAGACGTCGATTAAAATATGCAGTCATTCGAAAAAATTTAAAGTCATTGAAACTGAAATCTGAATAAAAAAATACATTAATAATTAATAAAGTTACAATCATCTAACAAATAAAATACAATTATCCAAATAAAATTACAATCATCCAAAATAAAAACAGGAAAAAAAAATTACAGTCATAAAAAAAGTTTAAATAAAAAGACAAATAGAGTGATAATAAAAATGACATGAATGAGATGTCTACTGAAGATTCTCACAAATATCATCAAGTGAGTCTTCAACCTAATAAATCATGTGGTGCACATAATTAATCTCTTTTTGAAGACTTTCATAATTATTTTTAATATTAACTTCAAGTCTACTCATGTGTTTTTGTATATTTTGATACCTCCCCATATTAAGTTCATGGTATTAGTTTGCTGGGAAAATTTATTTTCCCTAAGTAGGTCATTGTTCTTGTTTAACCCTCACATTTTCATCTTTACTAGAAGGGTGATTTTGCTCAAGATCAGGTTACTAGACATGGTGACCCATGCCATGTTATCATGCACCATCAACATTTACAACATTCAACTTTTTTAGAGATCTCTCATTAAATCTATTTGTCTAACCTAGGGAGTGACTTTACTGTAAAGTCAATTCCAAGCCACACAATGCAGTAGAATATGAGTAATTAAAAGGCCAAAAGGGAGAGGCATACAACTAGTCTTATATTTTCTCATATGTTTGATGATATAATTATGTCAATTAATCAGAATGTGATTCTTTATGCCCCATATTATAAATATATCATCATGTAAGACTTGAGCATAATTGTTTCCTCGAGAACTAAGAATATGAACAAACATATAATGTAAAAGTTTGTCATCCACGGTCAAACTACCGGCATTCCTACAAGTTCGTACTTGTAATCCCGGTCTAAACATCGCAATCAATGCCTCATCTCTATCGTATCTCAGGTCTTCAAGGATGTCAACAAGATTAATCCGACGACCCTGATATTTTAAATGAGCCAAATTTAGCCAATTATTAGGTTTTATCCTTATCCACGTTTGCAACACCTTAGTCACTAGCTCATCAGAGTCAATCAATTTCAAATTTGTGTAAAAGACTTTTATGAGGTTTTCAAAAATACTACCTATTGAAGTAGAAATCTATCCAACCCCTGAAAAGAAAGGTGATGTGGGAATTCGAATCCAGCCATAATGAAAAAGTTCAAGTCCATAACTTTGATTGCAGTATGGGTCTATGGACATAATCTCCATAATATTTTTGTCGGGAATCGAGTAACTGCATAAGAACTCACAACTAAAATAAAATATAAGAAAGAGAAACAAAACAAACAATAAATAATAATAAAATTTTACTACCAAAAGAAATTATAATACCCTCTTTAAATCTAAGGAGAAAACAATAATAATATTCTCTCTCGAAATAAGAGAACTCAACTATTATGCAATGCACTAGTAGAAAGGAGAAGAAAGAGATTGTGGGTGATTTTCAAGGTAGACCTAGTGCTCCTTTTATAACAGGAAAAGTAAGCACCAATATATAATTTCCCTAATGTGGGACTTCTCTTCTCACACTTTCACAATATCCCACTTGAAGATTTTAATTAAATTAATCAAATCTTCACAATACATTATTACTGTCTTCCATGTTAGCATAGTCCAAGAATTTTCCTTTTCCAAACTTTGAAAACACAAATTTTCTCTTATGTGGTACACCCATAATCTCCTGGAGTAATCATTGTCATCATTGACACAAAATATTTGGCCCCTCTTAGGGATGATACTGGCGATTCCAATATATCATAATAAACCAAGTTCAATATGTGTTTCCTCCTGATATAATTTGACAAGGGACTCCCAAATCTCCTTCATTGTACCCTTCTCCACAAATTTGCTATAACATTGTTGTAAATTTCTTCCCACCTTCGATTTGTGATGCCCACGATCTTTCTCCAATTGCTTTTACACAATTGTCTTTTCTCAAAATTGCCTTCATCTTCAATTTCCATAATGAGAAACTATTCCTATTAAACTTCTCTATCTCATATTTTGTTGTCATAGTTTTAACTGACTTATGCACCTTTCATTATGAATAGTATTGCCTACTGGAACGACAACGTAAACTATAACTAGTACACCAGGTAAGCTCCCAGAAAAGAGATGTAGTTCACTAATAGACACACTTAAATACCAAGTTTTTCCTTGCCAGAACTTTTCCTAGACATGCACTATCACATTACCACACACTTTATATCCAGTAACTAGAATAACTCTCTTCTGATGTGGAAGATTAAATTAACTGCAACCACAAAGCATACTAAGAATCTTCTCTAACACTATTTTAATGACTATAGCAGCAAAATAATATCATGAATAAGAAGTTAACCATCGGCTCTAATATCACTATTAGGAATTAAAGTAACTGTATAAGAACTCAACTAAAATCAGATAATAGACAATAATAGAATTTTACTATCGGAAGAAATTACAATACTTTCTTTAAATATAAGGAGAAAACAATAATAATATTCTCTCTCAGAAATAAGAGAACTCAACTACTATGCAATGTACTACTAGAAAGGAGAAGGAAGAGATTTAAGGTAATTTCCAAGGTAGACATGATGCTCCTTTTATAACAGGAAAAAGTAAGCACCAACATATAAATTTCCTGATGTGAGCTGCTCTTTTCACATTCTCACAATTTTTTATTTGTCTTTCGTTGCTAAAGTAACGATCATGATCTAACAAAGTTGGGAAAGGAGGCAAGTTAGGAGAAGAAGTTGGTCTAGGCTCCTCTATTGCCATTTTCTCCTTACTTTGTGACTCATGTCTTTGTCTCTTTGGTCTTGACAATGATGAAGGCATGATTCAAACCTGTAAATGTAACAACACTGGATGAGAAATATAGATCAAACAAAAACATATAACATAAATAAAATTAATAAACGTTAGATTTGACAATCCAACATGAATATAGCAATTAAACAACATTTTACAAGCAGTACATTGAGTTGTCATAGGTTGAACAACAATAATCAACATTGAACATTAAGCAAATCCCAATAGATACAATACATCAACTTGCCATTGTTTGAACACACATAATAACAATAAACATAGGTAACATCATAATGCAACAAACATATGTTGTTAGACAAATGACATCTAGAGGGGGGGTGAATAGATGCACAAATTAAAATAGATGTCAAATTAAAAATCTATTTGTGAGTAAATAATTTGTTTGAACACAGATAAAACGGAAGCGATAATATAATCAGGAAAAGAGAAAGAGATAAGGGAAAGAGAAGAACACACAAAGATTTATACTGGTTCGGGTATAGCCAACCCTACATCCAGTTCCCAGTCAACTCTTAACACAAGGTGACTCCCAATTCACTATCTTTCAAATTCAGTTTACAAATTACAATCAACTCAGCAGAAGAACCAGTAAAAAGTAAACTAATTAAAAAGACAATCACCTCCTTAGAAACCCACTAAGGATGAACACCTCCCTAGAATCCCACTAGGGATGAACACCTCCTCTGAACAAATCAAAGGATGAAAAAAACACCTCCTTAGAATCCCACTAAGGATGAACACCTCCCTAGAATCACACTAGGATAAAAAAACACCTCATTTGCCACCAATACACAAAGGATGAAGGTAATAATAAAAATAAGAACAGTCACACCTGGGTAATAGAGACAAAAAATTATAGAAGCCTGTTGAATGTCAATCTCCAAGAACAAGTGTGATTAACAATGAAAGCACAGAAGGCAGTAGAGAAGAGAGTTTTCTCAAAAGGTGTAAAATATCTTTGTTGTCTTGCTCATAATTCTTTTGTCAAAAATGATTGAATGTAAATTGTATTTTCGAATTCTGTAATTGTGTGTTTTTTATTTTTCATCAAAACTTAATTAAATAGAAAAATAACATCAGAAAATGGTCGTTGGATATTAGTATTTCTTTGAATAAAAATTAGGATATATTCAAAAATATTTATTCTTCAAAACAAATATATTTTTCAAATTTGAATTGCCATAATTGATTATGTTACCAATATAATCAATTATGACAGAGAAAATCATTTTTCCATTTCTGATGCATCATAATTGATTATGACAGTGAAAAATATCATGTTATGAATTTTATCACACTTGCGCTTTTGAGGCTTATGCATAATATTACTTCATCAACTTGTACCTCCATATCCAGTATTCTAAGACTCTATCTAGTCTTCAGGAATCATCTTGGGCTTGCTTGAATCATCATCTTTATCAAAAACATATATTGGGCATGTAGGGAAATGTTTCACATTTTCACCAACGTCTTAAATTCATCTTGTCCTTAATTCATCTTGAATGATGTTGACTTGAATGTAGTTGACTTGAATCATCATCAAAATCATCTCCTGGGAATGTAGGGACATTTCCATCGATCTCCCCCTCATTGCTTTCAATCTCCCCCTTTTTGATGATGGTCAAGGAAACACTTGAAATGAATTAAAATGCTTGACTCTATATAGTCAGCTCAAGATTAGCACAAATTTGTATCAAGTGTCAGAGTCTCTTAATCTCCCCCTGGATATATTAATAACAAGACTCCCCCTAACTCATATGAGCAAATACTTCTTTTAACTCCCCTTATTTAATGTAGAGATAGGAAAGAATTTTACACAGATTTTAATTCATCAAAAAATCTCCCCCTCTTTCATTGATAATCATAAAAAATATTATAAGAGAAAAAAATCTCCCCCTGTTTCACACAGATTAATATCATCAAAATATCTCTCTGTTTCATTGATAATTATGAAAAATATTATAAGAGAAAAAAAATCTCCCCCTGTTTCACACAGATTAATATCATCAAAATATCTCCCTATTTCATTAATAATTATGAAAAATATTGCAATAGAAACTGAGAACAAATTTGCACATATTAGTACATAAATCAAGATAGAGAAGATAATGCATTACAAAGTGTCATAGAGAACAACATCATATTAAAGAGGCAATATCTAGGATACCCAAGACAAATGAAGAGAGAGAAAGATAGGGGAATAGAATGATTATAGAGATAATGGAATGAAATGTAGTAATTTCCCCCAATTGCAGTCTTCTTATTTAGGCAGCTTTCAAATTCAAATGCACTCATATTCCAGATTTCAAATTTCAAATTCAAATTGCAACAAATTTCAAATTTCAAATTCAAATTCCAACAAATTCCAAATTTCAAATTCGAATTTCTAATCCCAAATTTCAAATTCAAATTTCAAATTCCAATTCAAATTTAATTTCAAAAATCTCAAACTGCAAAAATTTCAAATTTCAAAATCTCAAACTACAAAATTTCAAATTTCAAAAATCTGAAATTGCAAAATTTCAAATTTCAAGAATCTCAAACTGCAAAATTTCAAACTTTAATAATTTCAAATTTTCATAAATTCAAACTTTCAAAATTCAAACTTTCAACATAATTGATTATGATAACAACAAAAAAATTTCCGATTCTGATAATCAATTAGATGCTCAAACTATCATCTAGACATGTATAAATTCTTTATTCCTTTAGGCACCCATTCATATTTGCCATTAGATATGCCAAAATATTTTATGTAACATCTATTTAATGTATGACCTAATTTCATGCAATAAAAACATGTTGGTTTTCTTTGAAAAGGTCTAAATGAGTTTCTTAAAGTTTTTGAAACTGGTTTCACATCTGTTTTCCTTGACTCTTTAACAAAAATAGTTTTATGAGGTTCTAGACTTTCCTTGGGCTTGTAACCAAGTCCAACTTTGCTAGAATTCCCTTTTTGATAACCTAATATAGAATCAAGATTTTCAGAAGATTTTGAAAACTTGCTTATTATTTTCTCTAACTTAAAAATCTTATTTTCCAAAAGATTACAATTTTCACAAGGTTTAGCAACTTCTTTATTTTTAGACAAAGTTTTAAATTTCTCAACATCTTTCTTTAAGCACTCATTTTCTTTTTCAAGAATACCAACAATATTTTCTAATGCATTAAACTTTTTCCTAAGTGCATTGTATTTCTTAGATAACTTGGTAAATCTTTCATACATATCTTGATATTCTTTAAACAACACATCATATTCATTTAAGGATTGTGTACTGCTTACCTGTGATGAGGTTTCTTGTGATGAGGCTTCATTATTACTTTTTGTCATAAAGCAAAGATTTGCTTCTTCTTCTTCATCATTGCTTTCGGAAGAACTCTCTTGTGTTGTGGAAGAATCATTATCCACCCAAGTAATATAAGATTTGTGTTTTCTCTTATAGGTATCATTCTTCTCTTTCTTCTTCTCTTTCACATCTTTCTTCTCTTTCTTAAGTTCCGGACAGTCTGGTTTAATATGGCTAAACTTTTCACATTCATAGTAATGGTATTTATTTGTTTTCTCCTTTCTTTGCTGTCTTTTTTTCCTGTTCTTCATAAAGCGAGAAAATTGTTTAACAAAAAGATACAAATCGGAATCTAAAAACTTACCTTCATTTTCGCTTTCGTCTTGTGAAGAATTTTCTGCTTTTAGAGCTATCGTCTTGGTTTGATTATGTTCACCGTTCTTTAACCTTTGTAGCTCCATCTCATGTTCTCTCAGCTTTCCAAATAGAGTAGCAATATTCATTTTTGTGAGATCCTTTGATTCTGTAATAGCAGTGACCTTTGGTTGTCAATTCCTGTCTAAGGATTTTAAGATCTTTGTGCTCAACTCCTCATTATCAAAACTTTTTTCTAATGCTTTCAAGTGATTTATTATATGTGTGAAGCGTGTCTGGAAATCCGTGATTCTTTCATTTTGCTGCATTTGAAATAATGCATACTCCTGGATGAGTGTGTTCTTACGTGCTCGCTTTACTTCATTTGTTCCTTCATGTGTTACTTCAAGAGTGTCCCATATTTCTTTTGCCGTCTTGCATTGTGAGATCCTGAAAAATTCATTACGAGTTAAGGCAGAAACAATAGCGTTTCGGGCTCTTACATCATAATGGGCACGCTTATTTTCATCTGGCGTCCATTGGTCAAAAGTCTTTGGAACAACTCCAAACTCTGTTGTTCTCATCGGAATGTAGGGACCGTTGAGTACAGCATCCCAAATACCGTAATCTAGTGTTTATAAAAATATTTCCATTCTCACCTTCCAAAACTGATAGTCTTCTCCTTCAAATAATGGTGGTCTGTTTATTGAGGATCTTTCCCTGTAAACCTGATTCTGCATAGACATCTTGACAGATCGTTTAGAAATATCTTATCTAACCAAGCTCTAATACCACTTGTTAGACAAATGGCATTTAGAGGGGGGTGAATAGATGCACAAATTAAAACAGATGTCAAATTAAAAAATTATTTGTGAGTAAATAATTTGTTTGAACACAGATAAAGCGGAAGCGATAATATAATCAGGAAAAGAGAAAGAGATAAGGGAAAGAAAAGAGCACACAAAGATTTATATTGGTTCGGGTATAGTCAACCCTACTTGCAGTTCCCAGTCAACTCTTAACACAAGAGTGACTCCCAATTCACTATCTTTCAAATTCAGTTTACAAATTACAATCAACTCAGCAGAAGAACCAATAAAAAGTAAACTAATTAAAAAGACAATCACCTCTTTAGAAACCCACTAAGGATGAACACCTCCCTAGAATCCCACTAGGGATGAACACCTCCTCTGAACAAATCAAAGGATGAAAAAAATACCTCCTTAGAATCTCACTAAGGATGAACACCTCCCTAGAATCATACTAGGGATGAAAAACACCTCCTTTGCCACCAATACACAAAGGATGAAGGTAATAATAAAAATAAGAACAGTCACACCTGGGTAATGGAGACAACAAATTGTAGAAGCTTGTAGAATGCCAATCTCCAAGAACAAGTGTGATTAACAATGAAAGCACAAAAGGCAGTAGAGAAGAGAGTTTTCTCAAAAGGTGTAAAATATCTTTGTTGCCTTGCTCATAATTCTTTTCTCAAAACTGATTGAATCTAAATTGTATTTTCGAATTCTGTAATTGTGTGTTTTTTATTTTTCATCAAAACTTAATTAAATAGAAAAATAGCATCAGAAAATGGTCGTTGGATATTAATATTTTTTTGAATAAAAATCGGGATATATTCAAAAATATTTATTCTTCAAAACAAATATATTTTTCAAATTTGAATTGCCATAATTGATTATGTTACCAATATAATCAATTATGACAGAGAAAATCATTTTTCCATTTCTGATGCATCATAATTGATTATGACAGTGAAAAATATCACGTTATGAATTTTATCACACTTGTGCTTTGGAGGCTTATGCATAATATTACTTCATCAACTTGTACCTCCATATCCAGTATTCTAAGACTCTATCTAGTCTTCAGGAATCATCTTGGACTTGCTTGAATCATCATCTTTATCAAAAACATATATTGGGCATGTAGGGAAATGTTTCACATTTTCACCAACGTCTTAAATTCAATTTGTCCTTAATTCATCTTGAATGGTGTTGACTTGAATGTCGTTGACTTGAATCATCATCAAAATCATCTCTTGGGAATGCAGGGACATTTCCATCAATCTCCCCCTCATTGCTTTCATATGTGACATCATAAAACAACTACGACGATCCTCCATCGGTCATGTGCTTCAACAAATAATTTAGTTGAGATTGTGGTGGCATGCTAAAAATCATATCCCTATGGATGGGGTTCCTACAGAGAAACTCGTAGCATTGTAATGTCAATTGATCGTCATGCAAATTATGTTGGCATAATAATTGTCAGAAATCGTTAATAGAATGTTGCACTGTTGCAGAGCTTTATTGAATCATGACGTGTTCACTGCTCAAGTCAATTTGCCTTTCCATGGTCATGGTCTAACGCTCCATTGCAATAACCTGACGCTTTATAAAATCACATTGACGCTCAACCATCTCTGTCAATTTTGCATAATATTTATTACTCTCACTCATCCTTTCCACTAGTTGGTGTATCCATGTAGTCATACTTTCAAACTGTGCATTCAAGTTTATATTGACCATGTTGACTTTTTCTCTTTGAGCCCCTAGGTGAAGACGTTCATGCAAAAGGGACAGATGGAGAGACCCCTGGACTGTATGAATCCATACGTGGTGGTGAACTGGGCTACATCTTATTAAATGATGGAGTATACTCATGGTGCATAAAAGGATTTGAAGCAACATCATTTAGATAAACGTCTAAGTTTATTGTGAAATCCTTGCGTCTACAAACTTGACGTGCGGTCCTTGTCATGTCGGTGGCACGATTAGCTTCCCATAATTCTTCTAACAAATCGTAAAACTTAATTGGGGTGACTTTCCATTTGGTAGCTGACGCTTTTGCCTGAAAAAACATGAGGACCGTTGTTGCATTGGTCACTATTACAATTAAATTTTAAAATATATGCTTCAATGTAATACCTGAATCAAGTCATTCTAGACTTCAGGTTCAACTTCAAATCTTCTGGTAGTCTCATTCCAAGCAAAACCACTAAGGCCCCTAAACAAATCGTGTACTTCTCACCATCGATCTTTGAGACTTTTCTGTCTATTCTTAACGTTATTCTTGTTGATGCCAATATAATCTACCTCTCATAACGCGTCAACAATGTTAATATATGTTTGACTTGTCCAACTTCCATCTATCTGATTCCCAGCTCGAGTCTCTTCAATCATGGTTGTTAGTAGTTGAAAACCCATATCTTCAGTCCAGCTTATAAATTTGTGCATACCCTGACTGGGCTCAACATGTCCTTTTCCCCTATTCATTGGAAGCCTGCAAATAACTATTTTATGTTACCTTATGTCAATGTTAAGATAGGAATTTCACCAGAGTTAATATTGTATAAATTTGTCTATGCCACAAATCTTAAATTATAGAATTTATCAATATATTAAAATATATATGGCTTGATACAACACAAATATTACTATGAAACAAAACAAATTTCACATCTACTTCATTGTTCATAATCAGTCCACTTTTGATTTGTAATCATGTCCCTCAAGTTAGCCTCTTCCCTATAATCATCCTTATGAACTTGTGTTACAGAACTATCATCATGTCGCTCCAACAACTCGTGATCCACTTCATCTACAAATGAGTCGTCATTGTCTACAACACGTAAAAAATTGTGCAAAATACAACATGTTAATACTATAGTCTTAGATGTTTCTAAAGAATAGTGGGGTTCTGTACCACTTGTTATAATAGGGAATTTTTTTTTTTATAAAAAACCCCAAAAGTTCTCTCAATTACATTTCTTAATGCAAAATGACGATGATTAAATAATTCTTAGGGGTTTTGAGGACATCTTTGTGAATACTCTTTTAAGTGGGACCTAACCTGTCAATATGGAGTAATAATTTGAGCTTTTAAGATAAACCCTGCATCTCCCAAGCAATATTTGCCTATAGAAAATAATAATACTTAATCATGTCAATTAACTCATGATGGCAGTCAATAAATATTGAGCTTTGTGAATTTTGTATACCTTCGGGTATTGTCAATGGATTCTCTCTTGTTACAACATCTTTTAAAATCCTAGAATAAGATGTAGTTCATTTCCATCCTCCTTGGACATTTGTGAATTTCATGTGAAAATCACAAACTGCAAAAACATTTTGGGTTGACCAATCTTTTCTACCACAAAAATGCGGGACATCTGATCGCGATACCTTAACTCGAACATGAGTTTCATCAATCACCCTTAGACAATCCTTAAAATATGGGTAAAATCTAGGATTGTAAAATATATGTGATTGCACCTCCCTTCTCAAAGGTTGAACCGAAAATTCTTCCTCCAATTTAATAATGACACTCAACACATTTTGATAATATCGATTGACAATTTTACTAGATCAATGAAAGAAAAATGACATAGTTCGATTTTTAACATTATGCTTTAACATGTGTAAAAATTTAGTCACTTGTTCTTCTACTATCGATCAATATGCATCTTTGACCATATTAGTGACTCTTAATCATTGACACAATTTAATGAAAGCCTCAAGTCTCATACAAATAATATATCAACACCGTTTAAAATGCACAGGATACAACATCAACTCAGTTCGACAACGATCTTTTGCAAGACCTAACAAGTTGGTGTTGTTGTTGGTTGTAGACACCATATCTAGCATATATCATGCATGAGAAACACTACACAATATTGTTAGTGCCCCAACTTTCACATTTTATTCACATTTTATTATATTTGTTCTTGAAAATGACATATTATGTTCATGTGCATCCTCAATACATTATTACTCATCTGTTGTTCATCTTCTAAATCCATAAAATCTTCTAGTCCATTCTCTATAATTTCTAGGTAGACAATTTTTTTTATTTAATTAATTATATCATAATATGGATAATGATAATAATAAAATTGCTATTAAATACTGAATATTATATTAATTTTGTATATTCTAAATAAATAATTATACGTTAATTTAAAATTAATTTAATTAAGAAAATAATTATACCTTCAAATCAATAAAAGTTATTTACTATAATTTTAATATTTTTCACATGTAAAATTTTTCCTTATACTTATAAATAATTTCCTAAATTTTAGTTTTATTTACTGTTAATTTAATAATTTAACTCCTCACTATGTTCCTAAAAAGTATTATTTTTTTCACATGTAAAAGGTATTATTTTCCTAAAAAATACCATATTCTTTTAAATAATTACGTAAATTTTAAATGTAATTTATGTATGATTATTTTCATATTCTAATTGTTTTGTTATGCTTCTATACTAACCTTCGTACTTACCTAAATTTACAGTTTTTCTAAAAGGTATTAATTTCCTTTTAAAGGTATTATTTTTCACATCTAACCAATATAGTTTTCCTAATAAATTACGTTATACTTATAAATAATTATCTAAATTTTATTCTTATTTGCGATTGATTTAATTATTTAACTCCTCACTTGAAAAAATTGGGTACGATTGTTATACACTAGCATTGTTTTTTTAGGATTTCAATTGCTCTTATAGTAACCTTCACACTTACCTAATCATACATGCCTAATTTTCATACATACATAATTGGTTACAGTTTTTTCGTATTTACCTTAACATACATGCCTAGTTTTTACAATTATTAGCTAAAACAATTTTCACAAATATATCCCTTAATCTACTGCATACAAACATTCACAATGTATTGGAACAATAACAATATCAACAATCTCACTCCATGAAATATGCGTGAAACACTTGTTCATAGGGCACATAATCGATTATGTCTGCCTCCATAATTGATTAAGACCAAGCGCTTAATCCGTTATGTTGCATGACCTAATCAATTATGAAGTTAGACATAATTGATTATGCAACCAATGATAATGGATTATGACTTCCTTTATAACCGATTATAGAAGCCCATCTAATCATTTATCCTTTCGAGCTTCACATGAGTATCAATGATACAAATTATAACCAATTCAAACTGCAACACAATAAATCAATAACAATCTCATGGCACAAGTGAATTTAGTGTGAGAAGAAAAGTTCCACATCAGGAAAATCTTAGTTTAGTGCTTACTTTTCTTACTATAAAAGGAGCATAGTGTTTACCTTGTAAAACACACCAAAATCACTTCCTTTTATTTCTCTTGTTGCTTTAGTACTTGAGAGATAAATTAAGAGAGAAAAATAGTTTCTCCTTTTAGGTTCTCTTAGAGTTATTTTTCCTTTATTTTCAAGAGAGTGTGTGTAGCTCTGTCTACCACAGAAGTTGAGTACATGGCAGCCACCCAGACATGTAAGGAAGCTATTTAGATTAGGAAGATAATAGAGGAACTTGAGCACAAGCAACAACAAATTGTTGTGTATTGTGACAGTTAGAGTGTCTTGCACATTGCAAGGAATCCAACCTTTCATTCCAGGACAAAGTACATAGGAATAAGATATCATTTTGTTCAAGAAGTAATGGAAGAGGGTAGTGTGGAT
>OY731401.1:9652097-9769361 GCA_963425845.1 Sphenostylis stenocarpa
TATATTATCTTGGTGGTGGATTATGTGTCAAGATGGTTGGTGACCAAAGTAACTAAGTCAAATGACTCACAAGTGGTTCTAGATTTCTTTAGAACCAACCACGTGAATCAAGCCCTCCCACCAACTAAGCTGAGTTGCTACTTGATAACCTCGACATCCATACAATCTGAGGAGATAGATTTGGGACTCAAGCTATGTTAGCTTGGTTAAATTTGCATTTCAATTTGCATAACATGAATTGTCCACATTGAGGACAATGTTGATTTTCAAAGTGGGGAGTATTTTCATATCATGCATGAGGTTTCATTCATTTTTTGTTCTAACAACTGTGTAATATTGTAGATTGATATAAAACTACTTTGGAAAAGATGACCGACTTGATTAGGAGAAAGAGTTAAAAGTTTAAAAGGTTCAATTCATATAGGAAGTCATGGTCAGGTTGCATTAACAATGATTTAGATTAATTTCAAGGTGAACAAAGCATCCAGGTGAGTTTTGAGCCTTATTCCTTCTTGTGTATGCCACTCATGACATAGAAATCTTTCAAAACTTGATTGATTTCTTTGTGACACCAGAAGAGCATATACACCCTAGTAAAAATTATTTAGGTTTTCTTTGTCTTAACTACTTAGCCAAATAGCCTACCCTTACCTCAAATTATCCTTTGAACCCACTTTTGAGCCTTATCCTTTTCTTAGATTAAAACCTAAGAATTAAAGCCCTTTTAACCTAAAAGCCACCCACACCCAGACTTCAGGGGAAGTAAGGAGCTTAGAATCATCACAAAAAAAATAAAAAATTCCAATTCTACTTATTGCTAACAATGCCAGAGAAAGGAGAAGTGTCAAAGAGCTCCCAAAAAAATATCGAGCACTACAAGACAATAAAGGAGCTAGGAAGACACTCAAATTCAAAGGTGGTAAAACAAAAGATGCAATTAGAACAAAACTTCAAGGTACATTGATCCATGTTCTTTATTTTTCCTAAAGTCTTAGCCTACTTCCCTAAAATAACCTACCCTTAACCCTAGCTCCATTACAAGCCAAGTAAAAGTCTTATTAATCTATTGAGGTATGTGTTCTAAGGGTGGGAATTTATAAATCTTTCAAGCATATGGTAAAGGATGGTGTCATGATGTGATGATGAGTGAAATTTTCACCATAAACACTTGAGATATTAGAGTAAACACTTTACCACAGGAGAATGTTCCATTGAAATGAGTCTTGGAACCATCAAAGAATATTTGACCATGATGATAGTTTGTGGATTATGATCTTGATCTTTTTTATTCTTGCACTTCTGAGTGATGAGGTTTTTCCTAACCATTGTATTTTTCAGGATGTCACTAACATTTATAGCAGTACCCAACATTGCATTACATGCATACAATCCTTTCTTTTCTTTCTTTTATCTTTTGCTTGGAAGTGGAAAAGAGCAAAAGGGAAGAATATTTGATGTATATTATTTTACTCTTTATTTCTTGATCTAAGCGAATTTTCTAAGATAATTATTTTCTTCATAAATCTTGCATTTAACATGTTTTCACTAAAAGCATATCATGATTCACTTTTTCTTAATTTGTTGCATTTTGCATAATTTTAATATCAAAACATGTTTTCATACATCCATAGTGCATATTTCTATTTTTTGTAGGAAAAAAATAATTTGAGATGAGCCAAATTGATGGAAGTAAAGACCCAAATTCATATCAAGTATCATGTACAGTCGAACTCCACTATTCTCGGAAGTCCAAGTTTATTTATGCAGTCCACTTGTCGAACGTTACGAATGAAAATTTTGAATCAATTAAAATTAGTGTTATGAGAATCTAATTGAGCTAAATTAAAAGTTTTAGAAATCAAGAATTAAATATAAATCAGTGTTGGATCAACTCAAATCAAGAGAGAATCTAAATTGCTCCAATCAATCCCAGAAATTCCTTGTTATGCAATAATCCAGTGCTGCAATTTTTAGTTGAGAAAACATTTGATTTTATTGTAATTAATTGCAGACTTATTTTTTCTTGGTCAGTCCCCTATAAATAGAGGTATGATGAGAGTATAAAAATACAATCTCGTTCTCTGAAGGAACAACTGTTGTTTTACCTCGTCGCTATTTTTTTTCTATTATTTTTTTAGTTTTCTTTAGTTTTTAGTTTGGTAAATTTAGTAAGGATCCACTACAACTTTTTGACATATTTTTTTTATTTAATTTGCAATTTCTCTTGAATTTTTTAGTTTTATGTGGTTGCATTTTCTTTATTAATCACGTGTTTAGTTAATTTCTATTATCTACTTGTTTACAATTTTATTTTATTCTAGTATTCTATTTACTTCATTTTTTATATCATTTTATCAATTGTATGATTCCAAATTTATTTTACAGTTTTCAATTCTAATTTGCAACTTAAATTTAGATTTATCTATTTCAACAATTTTTAAATTAATTATTGCACTCTTTATTTTAATTAAAAGCAATTTTTTATTATGCACTTTATTCTAGAAAGTTTCAAATTTAATTAAAAGCACTCAATTTTATTTTTATAAATTTTAGTTATTTAAATTTTTATTTCATGCTTTAATTTTAATTTTGTTATTATTATGCTACAATTTGTTTTTCGTTCTTTTGTTTTATTATCATCAACTTCCCATTTATTGTTATTTACTGCTTTTAGAGAAAATGATGCATGGTAATGAATATGTTTGTATAATTATGTCCTTATGAGATTTGATACAGATTAGTTATACTGCATTAGTTTAGTAAGTTTTTTATTAGTATTTTGTGCGATCAAAATATTGTCGTTAATTACCTTTCTCCTACAAAGAAAAAGAGAAATATGCATTGTAGGGGTATGAACATATGTTTTGTGCTAAAACTATGCAAAATACAATAAATTAAGAAAAATTGAATTATGTTATGTTTTTAATGAAAACATGTTAAATGCATTGTTTATGAAGAAAATAATTATCTTAGAGAATAATCTTACAACAAGAAATAAAGAGTAAAATGACATATATCACTTACTTAGGTATATGAGTTATCAAGACCCACATCTACCTTCCTCAGGGTCACATGAGTTATACATATCTTACTCGGGTATAAGTTATCAAAGCATGCACCTATCTTACTCGAGATCACACGAGTTTGCATACTTTATTTGAGTATATAAGTTATCAAAATTATCGAGCTCGTATCTTCTTTTCGTAAATTGTTGACCCATTATATGATAAATAAATAGGTGGAGTAAATTTCACAAATATATACCTTGGTCTAATCGAATAATGGTTTATAGGATAAACAAGTTCAAATTGAACATTGTTTAATGGAATTATTAACTCAACATTAAACTCGTTTGATCTCTTATCCTAAAGGAACTTGACCTCTCCGAGCTTAGGGAGCTTGTGTACTTATCAAACCCCCAAATCCATTAAAATCACTTTATTTATTTAATTATCTTGTTAAATATTATCTTATTAACTATCTTTTGTCTGTTATTATTTTGTATAAAATCCTATATCAGCTATTATCTTTTAGGTTATTATTATCTTTTGAGTCCTATAAAAAGAGACTCAGTCAAGGAATAAATCTTACCTTATCACTCATTCTCTAATGCACTACTTTCTTCTCTAAAAGCTAACTTGGAATTTAGAGTATCTTTTGTAGGTGAGCATCTTCTCTTTTCAAAGGAAGGTACTTTCAACTATCTTGAAGCTGCAGTTCAAAATCTAATCTACTAATCTCCTCAGTCCAACCTCACACCCTCTTGTCAACTTCTATCAGTCCAATGGTATAAGGGTTAAGAAATAAAAGGTCCCGAAAATAAAGTACTCATACGAATAAATAACTTCAAAATACAAATTCTTCTCAAGTTTAAATTTTATGGAGTGGTTTCTTAACTATAGTATTTTAAAGTAGATGACGAAAGAGAAAGCGTTTGAAAAGAAATTAAAAGGCAGAGACACATGAGTTTATCACATCAAACATGATTGGATTATGCAAATTATTATTTAAATGATTTTGCTTTCTTAGAAAACTTAAATATTTACCCATTGACTAAATATATAATAATAATAATAATCAACATTTTATATAAAAATAACTTGCTTAAATTCAGAAATATACATTATTTTCAAATTTATAATTTGATTCTTAATATTTTTATAATATCATAAATTAAAAGTTATTTAATTAACTATTTTTAAAAATATATATTTTATATAATTTATGGTATAAGTAAAAATTAATATAAATAATTTTATCATGGAACAACTATTTTTCATCTTTCTATATATAAAATAAAAACTTAAAATGAGTTAATTGAATATATAAATAAATTTTAAATTATATATATTACAAAATTTGGAGGTTATAACCGTCTCAATTTCAAAATTTCAAGAAGTTATTTATTGATGTCATTATTTTTTTTATGTATGGTTTTCTAATTTGAAGATAAATCCTCTTCTGATGATGGTAGAAACATATGATAAATGTAACAAGAAAGCATGGTCAAGGAAAAGGAAAGGGAGAAGAGAGTGCAAGACATGAACACGAATTCTATGGTTGTCCTGTCTAGAAATAAAGTTATGGAAGTTTAAGAAGAGCTCCACCAAGCCAACAACAAAACGCTAAGTTAGAATGTGTGTACTATGTGTTACAGTTTGTTAGTTAGTTAGTTAGGTTAGGTTTTTATATTCTGTTTATATCTTAGCTAGTTATTTTATATATATATATATATATAATATGTTGGTATATTATTCATGAGTTCAATAATCTGAAGTATTTTTTTCTGCATAAGAATGCTGGTGCACTTTTTACTCTTTTTTCTCTACCATGAGTTTTAACATGGTATCAGAGCTCCTTTCTTAGGGAGCTCCGCTGCGTATTAAACTCTGTTTACAAGCTTGGTAAGATGATTGGTTTCTTGAAGATTGGTTTTGAATCTTGAAGGTATTCTGTATTGTTCTTGTTTCAAGGCATACAAAGATCTGCAATCTTGTTGCTTACTATTTTTTTTTTCTTTTTTGTTAAATGGCAAGTCTCGTATTGGATCAATTGAATCCTTATTATTTGCCTAATAATGAAAATCCTGGTGTTTCTATTGTTCCTATCATTCTGAAAGGAGATAACTATCATGCTTGGTCTAGAGCTATGACAATGGCTTTAAGATCAAAGAATAAGTTGGAATTTGTTGATGGATCCTTACTTAAACCAGAAAATGATGATGATATGCTTCCTGCTTGGAACAAGTGTAATAACATGGTGTTGTCTTGGATCATGCATTCTTTGGATCTAGAAATTATTCAAAGTGTTCTTTGGATGGATACAGCAATGGAATTATGGAATGATTTGCGTGATAGATATTATCAAGGTGATGTGTTCAGAATATCAGAATTACAAGAAGAAATTTATGCATTAAAACAAGGTGAGTTATCTGTCACTGCATATTTTACTTTATTGAAGGGATTATGGCAAGAATTAGAAAATTTCAGACCCATACCAAAATGCACATGTCAAGTCAGATGTGAATGTCAGCTTATACCCATTATAAGAGCCTACAGAGAAGGAGATTATGTTATTAGATTCTTGAAAGGCCTTAATGAACAGTACTCGACTGTTAGATCACAAATTATGCTCATGGATCCCTTACCAACAATGAGCAAAGTTTTTTCATTGTTAGTTCAGCAAGAAAGACAACTCAATATTACTAATGGTAATCAACATATTTTGGCCACTTACAAAGGTGGAACTGGAAGAGGAAATTTCAGAGAACGGAATTTCAAAGAGAATAATTCACAATTTGTTGGTGGAGGTCAAGGTGGAAAGAATCCAAAGATATGTTCTTTTTGTGGGAAAATTGGCCACACTATTGATACCTGTTATAAAAAACATGGTTATCCCCCACATCTCAAGAAGAATTTTGTTGTTAACAATTGTATGGCTAATTATGATATTGATAAAGATGATAAACAAAGCATGATATCTCAGAGGGAGATTGGAGAGAATTCATATTTGAGTTTTACTCCAGACCAACACAAGGTCTTGTTAGCACTCCTTCAACAGTCTGAAATCCAGAACAATCACACAGTTAATCAGCTTATCTCCGTTACACAAGATTTTGATTCAAAACCATCAGGTATAATTTGTAACTTGTTCAATTCCAACTCCTGGATCATTGATACAGGAGCTACTGATCATGTGTGTAATTCCCTTACTAACTTTCAAACACACAGAAAAATCAAACCCATTCATATAAAATTACCTGATGGGAGTCAAGTTACTACCACTATGTCTGGAACAGTTTTTTTTTCTAAATATTTTTACCTGACAGATGTTCTTTTCATTCCTACTTTCAAATTCAATCTTATTTCTGTGTCAAAGTTAACTAAGACCCTTTCATGCAAATTTATTTTTTCTGATTCTGTTTGTAAGATTCAGGACAACAATTCTTTGAAGATGATTGGTGCAGCTAACCTACAGAATGACCTATACGCCATGAGTTCTTCAAATCAGCCAGAATTTTTTGATAAATGCGTAAACAATTTTTACAGTTACGTGGCACTTAAGATTAGGCCATCTCTCTCATGAGAAACTCAAACACATACAGACTATGTACCCTTTTATAAAATGCAATAAAATCAAAGTTCCTTGTGAAGTTTGTCATCTAGCTAAACAAAAACGTCTTCCTTTTGCTAATAGTTCTAATGCCTGTACTGAGATTTTTTATTTGCTACATATAGACATACGGGGACCTTTATCTGTTCCTTCAATTTTTGGTCATAGATATTTTTTAACCATAGTAGAAAATACTACTAGATATACTTGGATTTATCTCATGAAACAGAAAAGTGAAACCCCATCTCTGATTCAATCTTTTGTTGCTCAAATTGAAACACAGTTTAATAAGAAAGTCAAAATAATTAGAACAGATAATGGTAAGGAGTTTAATATGTATGAATGGTTTAAACATAAAGGTATTTTACATCAAAACTCTTGTGTTGAAACTCCTCAGCAAAATGGTATAGTAGAGAAAAAACATCAACACATTTTAGGAATTGCCAGAGCTCTTATGTTTCAATCTGGAATTCCTAAATCTTTTTGGAATCATGCTGTTAATCATGCTATTTTTCTTATCAATAGGATGCCTACTAAGTTCTTACAAAACAAATCTCCTTATCAAGTCTTATATGATGACAAACTACCTGAGATTTCTGAATTAAAAGTTTTTGGATGTTTGTGTTTTTCTTCAACTATTCAATCTCACAGAACGAAACTTGATCAAAGAGCTAGGAAATGTATTTTTCTAGGATATAAAACTGGCACAAAAGGTAATGTTCTTTATGATTTGAAAAATAGAGAAACTTTCATTTCTAGGGACGTTTTGTTTTATGAAGAAATTTTTCCCATGATAATCAACTACAATAAAAAATCTGATGCAAATGTTTGTGTTCCCCTTGTTCAACAAAATTTTTCCGTTGATGATTCTTTTTCTTTTGAAAACCAAACACTTGATATTTCATATAATAATAATAATAATAATAATAATAATAATAATAATAATAATAATAATGATAATAATAATAATAATAATAATAATAATAATAATAATAATAATAATAATCAATTGTTTGATAATCATCAATATGATATAGAACACCAACCACAACAAACTGAAAATGCTGAAAATAATATTGTGAGACAATCTCAAAGAGTGAGACGACCACCTTCTTATTTGAAGGACTATCATTGCACATTGGCTACAACAGATGGCTCATCATATCATCCCACTGTCAGGTATCCTATTTCTTCTTCTATTTCCTATAATTCATTATCATCTTCTCACAAACACTATTCCCTTGTTATTTCTTCTATGCCTGAGCCAAAAACTTATAAGGAGGTTGTTCAACACGATTGTTGGAAGGATGCTATCAATGCTGAGTTACGGGCTTTGGATAAGAATCAAACTTGGGTTTTAACCTCTCTTCCTCCTGGAAAAAAGCTTATCAAATGCAAATGGGTTTTCAAAATTAAGCATAATGCAGATGGGTCAATTGAGAGGCATAAAGCCAGGCTTGTAGCAAAAGGTTTCACACAAATTGAAGGGGTTGATTTTCTAGAGACTTTCAGCCCTGTGGTGAAAATAACCACCATCAGAATACTACTTTCAATTGCCTCTGCTTCTAATTGGCATTTACATCAACTGGATGTAAATACTGCCTTCTTGCATGGGACCCTTGATGAAGAAGTTTATATGGAACCTCCACCAGGACTTACACTGCAGAACACGAATCTTGTTTGCAAGCTTACCAAGTCTATCTACGGTCTTAGACAAGCCAGCAGACAATGGAATGTTAAACTTACTGAGGTTCTTCTTTCTTTAAACTACTCTCAATCCAAAGCTGATTACTCATTGTTCACAAAAAGATCGTCTAAAGGCTTCACAGCCATTCTCACTTATGTTGATGATTTGGTTCTAGCTGGTGAGGATTTAGATGAGATTAATAATGTCAAGCAAGTTCTTCACAGAGAGTTTGGTATTAAGGATCTTGGTCAGCTCAAATTTTTCTTAGGATTTGAAGTTGCAAGGTCTGCCAAAGGTATTTGCCTTTATCAAAGAAAGTATGCTTTGGATCTACTTCAGGACACTGGCCTTCTAGCTTCCAAACCCTCTCCTACTCCCATGGATCACACTAACCATCTTCACAAAAATTCTGGTCCCGCTTTTGAAGATGTTACTAAATACAGAAGATTGCTTGGTAGACTAATCTATTTAACCAATACTAGACCTGACATATCCTATGCGATTGGTAGATTAAGTCAATTTCTTGATTGTCCCACTACTACTCATTATCAAGCTGCTCTTCGGGTGTTGAAGTACATCAAGAATGCTCCTGGAAAAGGATTATTGTTTCCTTCTATTTCAGATCTTAAACTCACTGGTTTTACTGATTCTGATTGGGGTACTTGTTTGGATTCTAGAAGATCCACTACTGGTTTTTGTTTCTTTCTAGGACAGTCACTCATCTCTTGGAAAAGCAAGAAACAGTCTGTGGTTTCCAGATCTTCTTCAGAAGCTGAATACAGAGCCATGGCTTTGGCCACTTGTGAGGCTCAATGGCTTGTTTATCTTCTGCAGGATTTTCGACTATCTTCCCCTTCTCCTGTTGTACTATTCTGTGATAATCAATCGGCAAGATATATCGCTATCAATCCTGTCTTCCACGAGCGTACCAAACATATAGACATTGATTATCACACTGTACGAGAAAAAGTTCAATCTGGTTTTCTTCATCTCATGCCAATTGCCTCAAAGGACCAAATTGCCGATATTCTAACTAAACCTCTAGCCTCTGGTCCTTTTGTTGTTCTCATGTCCAAGCTTGGAATGTATAATATATACATTCCATCTTGAGGGGGACTGTTACGTTTGTTAGTTAGTTAGTTAGGTTAGGTTTTTATATTCTGTTTATATCTTAGCTAGTTATTTTATATATATATATATATATATATATATATATATATATATATATATATATATATATATATATATATATATATGTTGGTATATTATTCATGAGTTCAATAATCTGAAGTATTTTTTTCTGCATAAGAATGCTGGTGCACTTTTTACTCTTTTTTCTCTATCATGAGTTTTAACACTATGTGGCACCCCCAAACTTGTACATATATTCAAGTTTGGTTTTAGGTTAAGAAAATTGTTTGGTTTAGGAAATAAGCTAGCTCATCCTAGGATAACTAACATAGCACCCCAGACTTCATGTGCCTTGTAAGTCTCACCCCCTTTTCCTCCTTTGGATTTTACAAAGGAAAATATACATAATAGTAAATGAGACCTAGATACAAGAGAAAATATAATTTTTATAATAGTTCTCACATGATACGAAAACATAGAGAGAAAAAAAAATGTTGATGATGTGCTTAAAAAATAGACGTTGTTACTCTTCTATAAAAGGATATAAGTGCAATCCTTTCGAAGATAACTTTAAGCATAAAAGATTATTATTTTTCTGAAAGAGAAGGAGACTCCTCTCTCTCTTGAAAATATCCTGATATATTTTTTAGGAATCGCTAGTAAAATAATAAATAGAATATGGATATATTCTCACGTACACAATACACACATATAGAATTAAATAAGTTTTCGATTTTGTACTTTTTGCGAAAATTGGTTTTGGTCCTTATATTTTAAAAGTTAACAAATTAGTATATACTTCAAAAATATGTAGCCCTTTAATAAAAAAATGTTACTAAATATTTAATTTAAGTATAAAGAATAATTAAAATCGCATTTAATATTTTTATCAACTCTATTAAGGTAAAAAAATCATAATTATGTATTTAATCATGTAGTCTCATGTAAACAATATCATCATAGCATTCAAGACTACATAAAAGAAGTAAAATTACAAGCCAAGACAATTCTCTCTCCCAATAAACCTTTTCACTTAAAGTGTCTTCTTATTGTTCAAGTAAAAATTATATTGGTCATGGGATGACTAGTTACTTAAGTGCTGCCACCTTTTACTTCATATCTTCCACCATTTGACTTAATAGTCAAATGTCCAATCTACAACTTAAGCAATGAAAGTTAAAATAAGAAAGAACACACCCATCCAATACCAATATCAATTTATAATTCAAAGATTCATTACCACACTAAATAAACCATAAACTCAACATCACAAATTGCACATGCATCCCTTACAAGTATATTACTATTTGAATATTTAATTCTCCTTACTTAGATATTTCAACTACTTAACTTCTCCATACAGTTGTACAACCCAAATCTAATCTATCTTGTTCAAGCATTAGACAACACTCACACATAATTAGAATAGTATAAATTACTAATTAGTTTCTCTTTAATTTAGAAATTTCCGAAAAAAAACATCTTAAGAAAGTAGAAATAATTTACTTTTTTTTTTTTCTGATCCTGTAGCTAAACTCCTTATGCCTTTATTCCCTTGCTACGGCTTCTAGATTTGAATTCCCACAAAATGTTTAGATTCATTAGAAGGATTTTTATATACATTCAACTTATTATTATCCAAAACCATGGAGTTATAACAAAACAAATAAAGCAATATATCTTAAAAAAGAAAAACTAAAAAAGCCTTCATGAACTCTACCATGCTCTCATTTTTACTAGTTCTTAAAGATTCAAAAGAAATCTCTCAAACTTAATAGGTTCTTGTGTACTATATTTTACTTTTCCAACTCTTATTGTTACTTTGAATTTGTACACGTAAGTGTGGTGTCAGTGTAGTAGATTTTCTGTAAGTCTTTTCATTCAAAATTCACTTTCAATATATCTAGTAAAATAAATCGAGTAAGGTTATTTGGATTTATCTAGAGTTAGATTTGGGTAGAATAAAATCAAATATAAAAGGTTTATTTAAATTTTTTCTCTATCCTTAAACTTCTTTATGCCTTCTTGGTAATAATTTGTGAATCATTATCTAAGTATCTTAAAAGTGTTTGGAGATATGCATGTAAATCCAAAGAAAACAAGAATGAGAAAGCGTGTGAGAGTAAGATCACATTCAAATACAAATACATGGAATAAACTATCAATTTACAATTGAGTATGATAAGTTAATCCTTTTAATTAATAAAATAAGAAAATAGCTCTAAAATTATATATTACTAAATTAAATAACAAAATAATCTTTTAAAGTATAAATAAGTAATTTATTTTTGAATTTGTAATTAGTAAAATAATTCGATCCCTACTTATAAAGATTTAATTAAATATTTTCCCTTAAATATATGTTTAAATTTATTTTACATAGAAATTAAATATAAAATTTAGAATAATTATACAAATAATTTTTATATATTAATTTATAAGTAAATTTATTTTAACTTTTCTTCATAATTTAGATGGTAAAAGTGTTTTGAAAAATCTGGTGCAAGCCATAATAAGCTATTACAAAAGGAATAAAAAATGTAAAGAGTAAGAACTCAAAGTGTTAAAAATGTTAATGTATATAAAATAACCAATTAAAAGCAAAACAAAAAATAACTAAATAAAAAACCTATATTATATGTTTAGACTTTTTTATAAATTTTGCTTACCTTACTTTAATTAGAGAAAAAAATGATTTGATTATTTTTTAATCTTATTATTTTTATTTGATCTCACTATATATAAAAGGTTGAATTAATGTTTTCAAATTTTAAAAATACACCAGTATAACTATTTTTTATTAAATTAACATAAAATCATTAATGAACTAATATAGAGAGTTTTAGCTAACACAAAATGTAATTTAATCTATAAATAGTAACAATTGATGAATTGGCAAACCAACAGTTTTAATTTGGAAAATTTTTACATTGTTACATTTTTTTTAAAATAAAGAATTTTATGAGACCTTAAAAAGTTACATGGTTGCATTTTTTTAAATTGAAAAAATATACTATTATTTCAATTAAATAACTAAATAATGAGACTAAAAGATGTGATTAAACCATCATTTTAAAAACAATTTTCTCATTTACTTACCTAGCTAAATGGGGTAAAGAAAAGAAAAAGAAAAAGAAAATTGACCTTTAAATAGAAAATTAGTAAAATAATAAAACTAATTACCATAACATGATAATTAATTTGAAAAAAAAATGTTAGTACATCCTAAAATAAATAAAAAATAATTATGTTACGCAATATTTATAAGAGAAAAAAATCTATAAATGATAATAATGGAATTTAAACATTGGTTCACATACTATTTTGTATTATTTTATTTTTAAAAAATTATTATATTTAGGAAGGTTCCATAAATCCATCAAATTTATGAATACAATAATATGATGTTTTCTAATTTAACTTTAACTTTAACTTTAAAATACCACAATATAGTTTGTTATGTTATTCAAATTAAAGTTGTTAAAATGTAAAACTCTTAGGTAAGTTAAGGCACATAAATATAACATAAGATTAAATATATTAAGAAGTGAAAAACTAAGATTCATAATTATATTACAAAAAAAAAGACTAACTATTCTGTTAATTTTTGTTTTTTTTTTTAAATAGTAAGGCATAGTCTAAGCCTTTTTTAAAAAACTAATTATAAAAACTTATAAATAAAATTTTTATCCATTAATTTAATAAAAGGAAAACATTAAATAAAAACTAAATATTTAATAATCTGAAAATTGAAAAAGCTTATATGTTTTTAAGTAATAATGAAGGTTATTGGATTAATTTATTAAAATATTTAAAGTTTACTTATGTTATTAAGAGAAGTTAATTTATGCACTTAGCTTTTGCTTTTATTTTTTCACATTTAATGTGGTCTTTATTAATAATTTTTTTAATATTAATATATAACTCAAATTTTGTATATTATAAGTTGAAAATATAATTTTTTATCAATATCTTATATTCATTTTATATATATTATGTTTCTAATTTAATTAAATAATTTAATATAATTATTTTCAATTTAGTTCCAGTAAATAGTTTAGTCTCTTAATGAATTAAATTTAAATCCAATAATTTAGTCTTCTTTCTTTATCCACACACAATATATATAAACAAAAATATTTTTTCTTGATAAATTTATAAGTGTCAAAACTGAAGTGTCAAAACTGATTAGAAAGGGGAACAATATTATTTTGAGCAATTTACTGATTAAATGGACAATAATAAATACTTTTTAATTAATATGTTTATGAAATACATTAATAAATCTTGTTTGCTTATTCTACAGAAACAGTTAATACAAAAATCAATTAATTGAAAAGATTAAAAATAGAAATTAATGTTATATCTAACAAGGAATTTTTTTATGCTTTATTTTAATGACTTAAAAATGATATGTTGAAAAAAAAGTGTTAAATGCATTAAAATAAAAAATATGATATTAATTAAATAATTAATAAAGTATTCTTCTTATTCTCTGGACAGTGTCAAAACTGTCTAAGAAAAAAATTGGACAAACAAAGAAATAAGAACGTGAGAGGTAAGTTCAAACAACCTTAACCCATATATTTTTAGGATATTATATATATATATATATATATATATATATATATATATATATATATAATCTCTATCAAATTTAAAGTTTTTATGTTTAAAAATATCTATTATAATTTTTTCATTTTTTAATCCTGAGTTAAACTATAGAAATTTAAAAACTTAAAATAAAATTTTCAAAAATTAAAAGAAATTATTTCTGAAAAAACAAATCATTATAATATACTTAAAATAATTTATAATGTTAAAAATATATCATGCTCAAATAAAATTGTTAAGAATTAAATCTACTTTTAATTCCTGTAATTTAATTATATATATATATATATATATATATATATATATTAGTTTTTTAGATTAAACAGTTCTAGTTTACTAATACATTTCTATTTTTAACAAAAAAAAATATCGAGGTATATATATATTGTTTGTTTACGTATAATATTAATAATAAATATTTAAAACAATGTTATTAGATGTTTTATGTTTTATTTTTAAAAGTAATTAATTCAATAAGTAAAAAAATTTTACTTTAAAAAAATTTATAAACATTTATAATCAAACTAAATACAATTTACTTAATTTTTAAAACTTACAAATATCGAATACGCTATTAAATTCTTAACTTAAATCCACTTAATTTCATGAAGGTATACTTTTTTGTCTCTATAAACATTTAATTGTACATTTATTTCATAATTTTTAAAACTGAACAATTTTTATCAAGGTTAATACCTTTTTAATTTCTATACAAATATTGATATGTCTAAGTAATAAAAATATTAGTTACTTATTTACAAAAATAATAAATTTTAATATAACTATTGTAACCATCATTTTAACAGTTAGATACTATATTATCTTGAAGTAAAGTTATTAAATCGTTGAAATTTAGATATTGAAATGTTTTATTTAAATTTTATAAAACTAAAGTTATATATTAATAAAAGTTAGGAGTAGAAAAGTAAATTTAAGTTAAATTTTAATAGAGGCTAAAATTGTGACGTATGCCTTATTTTAATATTATATTAATATTACTTGTGCAAGAAAACTTCGTAACGAAGTTTTCCTCATGCACGATAAAAAATTTTTATATATGAATACTTGAAGCGGGGAGGAGGGAAATAAAAAATTTTCCTCTCATCCTTTTTCTTCTATTGTCTAAATTTCAAGCAACGAGACTCTACTCGTGCGGGATGCGGTGAAACGGGAGAGAACTTGAATTAAATGGGAAAACTTCGGTAGAAATACCATACCAAGTAAGGGGAAGTTTAATTCATTCAATATATGAAATTGAATTGTTGGGTACTCGTGAATAAGGAATAGGAGTAGAGATATGAAGTATTGGAATGTCTAATTTTGAAGAATGTCTAATTTTGAAGAATTTCTGATTTTGATGAACAGTTCATCGTTTGAAAGTTTTTTTTTTAATTATTGAAATTAAGGATGAATTATATACTAAAATTGTTGTTTTTAACTTAAATTGAACATGTTTATGGTTAAATTTTGATTTGGAACTAATTTGGGTGATTGAAACTGAGAAATTTGAAATCTGGATTTCGAAAATGGTGAACTGGAAAATCTGCAAAAGTCGCTCAAGCGAAAAATACATCGCTTGAGCGAGGACACCTGGAAAATTTGGGACTCTCGGGTCCTGTCTCGCTCAAGCGACCGGTGTACTCGCTTGAGCGAGCGAAGGAAGAAGAAAGGGATATGGTGGGGATTTTTTAAAAAGATCAAGGGTAAACTAGTAATTTTACATCACAGGGACATAAATGGAATTTTCAAAAATGTCCAAGGGTAAAATAGTCATTTAGGGACATACATGGAATTTTAAGAAAAGATTAAGGGCAAAATAGTAATTTAATGATTTCGAAAATGATTTCGAAAATAGTTTTGGAAATAGTTTCGGAAATAGTTTCGGAAATGATTTCGGAAATGATTTTAGGAAAATATATATATATAAAGAGAGAGAGAATGAAAGTAGAGTGTTGTGACGTGTGTGGGTCAGACTAAGCCTGAGGGCTGATGCCTAGAATTAGTCCTGAGACGTTATATATTGGCTAGGCGAGTCGGAAGGTTGGTGCGAGAATCGAGTCAAATACTATTTTTATTGACCGAATGAGCCGTGAGGACAGGTGGTCCAGAATCCGGCAAATGTGAATAAATTGTGTATGTTTGAATGGTACCGGGGTGGTACGAGTACATTAGTGTAATAACTATGTCGGAGGATTCCGAATGAGGTCTCGGACTTCAGCGATTGGTCGGGTCGGGTAGACTACGAGATCGGGTGGTGAGAAGTCGATGGGGGGATGAGCGGTGGCGCGCTCGGAGGGGTACTCTAGTAGGAGTGATGAAGGGCGCCGGTAATCCTACTCGTGTGGAGGGTGGTCGGAATGGTGCTGCGGGTACCGATCACGATGTGCCCACGAGATGATAGCCTGCGAGTTCGGACATAGGTAGGGTATACTTCGGAAGGTGTCTTAGTGTGTTGATAATTTCGTAATTGATCATAATATATAATTATTACTTCTATATCTGTTTTATTATATCGAATGATTTAATACTTACCCCTATTTTTCCATGTGGATGGGACTGCGATGATCACTTTTATGTGGGAGCGAGATCGGGAGTTGAGAGATGGTGATGTGACTACTGGACAGCGGGGATAGTTCGGTGGGATAGCTTCGAGGGAGCTACTTTTACATGTATAATATATAAATAAATTATGTTACTATATTTTGAAGTTACGTTAGTGAGCTGGAATTTCAATATATCTTACAATTACGATAATATAATGTAAAATAGATGTTGTTATTTACTTGTTTACTACTTTGCGAAGACATCATTATAGTAGCGATTTCTAGGGTTGTTACAATAGTGGTATCGAGTGGTAGTATCCTTGTAAATACGTGGGGATGGGTAGTGAACCTATGATAAGTCCGTTGTGATTATACTACGATTGTGAGTGTGTGAATGTTTGCTTCGTATTGATGGTTGCGTTTGATATAGGATGACACGCGACCTCCTACTCCTACTCCTACTCCTACTCCACCGAGTGTAGATGCCCTAGCCGGGGTAATGGAAATGTTGGCGGCTGCCATGCGGCGACGGACTACCTACCCACGGTGGAGGCCAACTATGGCATCATCCTCTGCTGGATATCACCAATCGGAGCGAGATGGGGCGGCCGAGTTCATGAGGCATAATCCGCCTCGTTTTGGAGGAGATTTGGGTCCGGATGCGGCGAGAGAAGTGGTTGCGTGAAGTGGAGAAGATTTTTGAGGCTACCTTATGCCGGAAGACGGGAAATTGACATTTGGGAAATACTTACTAGTTGATGAGGCTGAGTTACGGTGGTCGGGGACTCGAAAGGATGATGATTGCACATGGGGAGGTGTGTAATTGTGAAACTTTCCGTGAGAGATTTACGGAGAAATACTTCCCACGACGGTGTTAGATTTCGGAAGGAGGCGAGTTCCCGAGTGCGAGACGAGGGTAATATGATGGTGCATGATTACGCCATACGATTTGAGCACTTATCTCGTTTACTACACGGTACAACTTCGAACGGTGGCTTTGCGGGAAGTTTGAGGAAGGCTTGAGGGCTGAGATCAAGCTCATGGTGGTTCGTTTCTCTATCAGGAGATTCCCAGAGCTGGTGGAGAGGGCGAAGACAATAGAGAGACTCCAGGAGGGAGGAGTCAGAGTGATGAGGACCCACTCAAGTGGGGTCCCGAGTAGGGGTAGTAGATTAGAGAGGAGGATGCCTTATTCACGCCCCCAGTCTTCCAGGAGTGACAGTGTTACCCCAACACCTCGATCATCGGGATCTGTATCCGGGGTAAAATGTTTTCAATGTGGAGGCCCTCATTACAAGAATCGGTGCCTGCAGAATGCCTTCACTAATCCTTCCCGAGACTTCTCGGGCGGGTCTTTGCTACACTTGCCGGAAGCCGGGACATATGGCTAGAGAGCTGTCCACGAGAATCCCAATGTTATAGTCTCGAGTTGGGGCATCATTAGCACCCGGGGGAGTGACGCGAAACCCGGAGGCTGCGGGACGGGTGTTTGCCTTGTCGGGAGCGGAGGCATCGAGGTCGAGAGAATTTAGTGCAAGGTGTGTGTTTTATCTCTAATATACCTCTACGAGTTTTGTTTGATTCGGGAGCTACCCATTCTTTTATTGTTGATAATTGTATGGATAAACTTAAGTTACACTGTGTGTGACCTACCCTATGAATTGAGGGTATCTACACCAGTGATTGGATGAGTGGTGTCTTCCTATGTGTGTTTAAGGTGCCCGATTGTCGTAGAAGGATGACGAGTACAAGGTGAACTTAATCGGTTTACCTTTGAAGGATATGGATGTAATCTTAGGGATGGATTGATTATCTACCAATCACATTCGATTGACTTGTGGACGAGAAGAGGTTGGTACATCGGAATTAGGAGATGAACTTATTACATCGGCTCGGCAAGTTCGGAAAGAGCTACGAGAGGGAGCTCGGTGTTATTTGATTCGACTCGGATGGATGAAATGAAGGAAAATATCCTGGAAGAGGTACCGGTTGTGAGAGAATTTTCCGATGTGTTTCCGGATGAGATACCAAGGCTACCACCTCGGAGAGAGGTCGAATTTGGGATTAATCTAATTCCTGGTTCGGAGCCCAATCTCTATGGCACCATACAGTATGGCTCCAGCGAGATTGGCTGAATTGAAGAAACAGGTAGAAGATTTCTTTGGAAAAGAAGTTCATTCGCCGAGTGTATCTCCACAGGGCGCTCCTATATTGCTAGTAAAGAAGAAAGATGGGAGCTCCGGGTTGTGTATTGATTATCGACAACTAAACAAGGTGACTATCAAGAACAAGTACCCGTTCTTGAGGATTGATGATTTATTAGACCGAGTTACAAGGAGCATCAATCTTTTCTAAGATTGATTTGAGATCTAGATACTTGGTTAAAGAAGAGGATGTACGAGAAGACGGCGTTCAGGTCGAGATATGGCCATTATGAATATGTGGTCATGCCGTTTGGAGTAACAAATGCACTGCCAGTATTTATGGACTATATGAACAAGATTTTTCGTCCTTATTTAGATAAGTTTGTTGTTGTTTTTATAGACGACATTCTTATTTATTCTAGAACTCGGGAAGAACACCGGGAACATCGAGGGCGGTGTTGGGCTGTGTTAAGAGAGAAACAATTGTATGCCAAACTTTCAAAATGTGAGTTTTGGTTAGAACAGGTGCAGTTTTTGGGACATGTAATATCGGCAAAAGGGATATCTGTAGATCCTACCAAGGTAGATGTAGTGTTAAAATGGGAACCCCCTAAGACAGTGACGGAAGTGCGTAGCTTTGTGGGACTTGCAGGATATTACCGGAAATTTATAGAGGGTTTCTCTAAGATAACAACTCCTTTGACACGGTTGACCGTAAGGATCAACCTTTTGCTTGGACGAGATAGATGTGAGGAGAGTTTCCGGGAGTTGAAAAGAAGATTGTCTAGTTCCCCGAGTGTCGGTGATCCCGAGATGTGACTCAATCTTTTCAAGTATATTGTGATGCTTCTATTCGGGGGTTAGGTTGTGTCTTGATGCAAGATAAAAGGGCGGTGGCATATGCGTCGAGACAACTTAGAATTCATGTGAGGAATTATCCCATTCATGACTTAGAACTAGCAGCGGTGGTGTTTGCTCTCAAGATGTGGAGACATTATCTTTATGGAGTCGGATTTGAAGTTTTTAGTGATCACAAGAGCACTGAAGTATTTATTCGATCGGAAAGAGCTAAATATGAGACGAGAGAAGATGGATGGAGTTTACGAAGGATTATGACTTTCGGTTACTTTATCATCCAGGAAAGGCGAATGTGGTGGTTGACGCCTTGAGTAGGAAGGCGGTTCGGATGTCGGCAATGATGATGGATGAATTGAGATTACTTGAGAAGTTCGGGGATCTGCATCTAGATGTAGAGTTTCGTGATACTAGTATTAGTTGTGGTAGCATTACCATTACTAATGATTTTCTCGAGATGATCAGAGATAGAAAACAAGGTGATATGACATTGAAAAGTGTTATAAATCGGTTAGGATTCGAAGCGAGACCATTGACTATAAGATGGGTGAGGATAATATTACGAGATTTAGAGGAAGGATTTGTATTCCTGTTGACCAGGAATTGAAGAGAGCAATACTAGATGAAGATCATCGGAGTCGTCTAAGTCTACACCCTGGTATGACTAAGATGTATCAAAATCTGAAGAAGGTTTATTGGTGGTCTGGTATGAGGAGAGATATTGCAGAGTATGTGGCTGCTTGTTTAACTTGTCAGAAAGCAAAGGTGGAACACCAAAGGCCGGGAGGAATGCTACAACAAATGGAGATACCTGAATGGAAGTGGGATAACATTACCATGGATTTTGTTACCCATTTACCACGGACAATTCGAGGGTACGATTCGATCTGGGTGATAGTGGATAGATTGACGAAAAGTGCACATTTCCTCCCTGTAAATCTGAGGATATCTATGGCTAAGCTGGCACAACTATATATTTGCGAGATTGTTCGATTACATGGGGTACCATCTAGCATTATCTCGGATAGGGATCCTAGATTTATTTCAAGATTCTGGCAGACTTTACAAGAGGCATTAGGTACCCGACTTAGGTTGAGTTCAACCTATCACCCCAGAACAGATGGACGATCAGAGAGGACCATCCGAGTCACTAGAAGACTTGTTGAGGTCTTGTGTGTTGGATAATCTAAGAAGTTGGGATGAGATCCTTCCATTAATAGAGTTCACGTATAATAACGGCTATCATGCCGGTATCGGAATGGCACCATATGAGGCTCTTTATGGGAGGAGGTGTCAAACACCTTTATGTTGGTATCGGGATGAGGAGAAAGTGTTGATTGGACTCGAGCTACTCCAGCAGACTACGAGAGAAGGTCCGGGAGGTACAAGAGAAGGCGAGAGCCGCTATGAGTAAACAAAAATCATATGCGGACCGAGAGGAGGAGACCTTTGGAATTTGAGGGGGAGACCATGTATTTTTGAGAATCGGACCTACTACTTGGAGTAGGAAGGGCAATTAAATCTAAGAAGTTGACTCCCAAGTTTATTGGCCCATATCGGATTTTGAAGAAGGTAGGTCCGAGTGGCATATCGGTTAGCATTGCCACCTCATTTGGTGAATCTGCACAATGTATTTCATGTATCTCGGTTGAGGAAATATGTACATGACCCCGGTCATGTCCTGGAGTCGAACAATGTGCGGATTAGAGACAATCTCTCCGTTGATGTGAGACCGGTAAGGATAGAGGATTCTCGAGCTGAAGCAACTTAGAGGTAGAACTATCTCAATGGTAAAGGTAGTATGGGATCGGAAATCCGGAGACTTCACTTGGGAGATGGAGGATCGGATGCGAGATTCTTATCCATATCTATTTCCAAGTAAGTTTATTTTCGAGGACGAAAATTTTTGTGGAGGGGAGATTGTGACGTATGCCTTATTTTAATATTATATTAATATTACTGTGCAAGAAAACTTCGTAACGAAGTTTTCCTCATGCACGATAAAAATTTTCTTATATATGAATACTTGAAGCGGGGAGGAGGGAAATCAAAAATTTTCCTCTCATCCTTCTTCTTCTATTGTCTAAATTTCAAGCAACGAGACTCTACTCGTGCGGGATGCAGTGAAACGGGAGAGAACTTGAATTAAGTGGGAAAGCTTCGGTAGAAATACCATACCAAGTAAGGGAAATTTAATTCATTCAATATATGAAATTGAATTGTTGGGTACTACTGTGAATAAGGAATAGGAGTAGAGATATGAAGTATTGGAATGTCTAATTTTGAAGAATGTCTAATTTTGAAGAATTTCGAGTTTGATGAACAGTTCATCGTTTGAAAGTTTTTTTTAATTATTGAAATTAAGGATGAATTATATACTAAAATTGTTGTTTTTAACTTAAATTGAACATGTTTATGGTTAAATTTTGATTTGGAACTAATTTGGGTGATTGAAGCGAGAAATTTGAAATCTGGATTTCGAAAATGGCGAACTGGAAAATGCGCAAAAGTCGCTCAAGCGAAAAATACATCGCTTGAGCAAGGACACTGGAAAATTTGGGACTCTCGGGTCTGTCTCGCTCAAGCGACCGGTGTACTCGCTTGAGCGACGAAGCCTTCAAACAAAGGGGACTCTCGGGTCATGTCTCGCTCAAGCGGCCAGGTGTACTCGCTTGAGCGACGAAGCCTTCAAACAAAGGGGACTCTCGGGTTACGTATCGCTCAAGCGGCCGGTGTACTCGCTTGAGCGAGCGAAGGAAGAAGAAAGGGATATGATGGGGATTTTTAAAAAGATCAAGGGTAAACTAGTCATTTTACATCACAGGGACATAAATGGAATTTTCAAAAATGTCCAAGGGTAAAATAGTCATTTAGGGACATACATGGAATTTTAAGAAAAGATTAAGGGCAAAATAGTAATTTAATGATTTCGAAAATGATTTCGAAAATAGTTTCGGAAATAGTTTCGGAAATGATTTCGGAAATGATTTTAGGAAAATATATATATATAAAGAGAGAGAGAATGAAAGTAGAGTGTTGTGACGTGTGTGGGTCGGACTAAGCTCGAGGGTGATGCTAGAATCGATCCTGAGACGTTATATATTGACTAGGCGAGCCGGAAGGTTGGTGCCGGAATCGATCAAATACTATTTTTATTGACCCGAATGAGCCGTGAGGACAGGTGGTCCGAATTCGGCAAATGTGAATAAATTTTGTATGTTTGAATGGTACCGGGGTGGTACGAGTACATTAGTGTAATAACTATGTCGGAGGATTTTGAATGAGGCCCCGAGACTTCAGCGATTGGTCGGGTCGGGTAGGCTACGAGATCGGGTGGTGAGAAGTCGATGGGAGGATGAGCGGTGGCGCGCTCGGAGGGGTACTCCGGTATGAGTGATGAAGGGCGCCGGTAATCCTACTCGTGTGGAGGGTGGTCGGAATGATACTGCGAGTGCCGATCACAATGTGCCCACGAGATGATAGCCTACGAGTTCGGGCATAGTTAGGGTATACTTCGGAAGGTGTCTTAGTGTGTTGATAATTTCGTAATTGATCATAATATATAATTATTACTTCTATATCTGTTTTATTATATCAAATGATTTAATACTTACCCCTATTTTTCCATGTGGATGGGACTGCGATAATCACTTTTATGTGGGAGCGAGATGAGGAGTTGAGAGATGGTGATGTGACTACTTGGATAGCGAGGATAGTTCGAGTGGAAGATACTTTTACATGTATAATATATAAATAAATTATGTTACTATATTTTGAAGTTACGTTAGTGAGCTGAAATTTCAATATATGTTACAATTACGATAATATAATATAAAATAGATGTTGTTATTTATTGGTTTACTACTTTGCGAAGACATCATTATAGTAACGATTTCTAGGATCGTTTCAAAAATGACAGAATATTATGTAAAAGTAAAAAAAAAAAAAAAGTTATCAAACAGTTTCCGTATCTTTCGATTTTTTCCAGAGCCCGAGAAGGAAAGGCGGGAGAAGGTAAAATCGTGCAACTTCGGTGACACTGACAACCCACACGGGTGGTTCTCGAAAATTGCATGCACAAACTCACTCATTTGTTTAATATATATATATATATATATATATATATATATATATATATATATATATATATATATATATATATATATTTTTTTTTTTTACTTATAGAATGAGAGAAAAACTGTAAACAGTGGACCCATTAATCTCATTCAACATCAAAATAAAATAAGTAAAAGCAAAAAATCTAATTTTTAATTTGCTTGAACTCTTCCTTAAAACTTTGTCCTTTTTTTCTCTTCTCTGTATCTTTATTATTAACATAAATTTTCCCCCTCTCTACATAATAATCATGAATCTCTTCTTTGCCATTTGATATTTTAGTATTCTCTTTTATATTCTTTTCTCACCCGACAGACCTTTGTCTTTTAATGCTTTTCTTCCATCAGTATTGTGAAAGTTAGACCCTTTCTGCTTTTCTGTATCTTCAGTTTCAATGAGGAACTCACTACACTTCAGGAATGGTGGTTGTGGTTTAGTGCTGAAATGAATATTTTTCCTCCATCCCCTGTTTCTGTTCTTGGTGTTCCGTGTTCAAACATTTTAGGGGTGATGGGTCATGTTGTTGGAGGCGCGAAATCTGAATGTTCTGATGTACTCTCTCAGGTTTTGAAACACTCAGTGATCCATCCCCAGGAGGGGGAAGAAACATCTTTTGGGGTTAAGGATATGAGCCTGTCTTTGAAACCAGGTGAAGAGCTTGAAGCTAATAGTTTTTCTGCCGTAGGGAAAATTAGGCACACTAAGCTTTGTGCCAGAGGGCATTGGAGGCCAGCTGAAGATGACAAACTTAAAAAGCTTGTTGCACAATTTGGACCTCAAAATTGGAACTCAATCGCTGATCATCTTCCAGGAAGATCAGGTGAATGACGGGGTTTTTTTTTTTTTTTTTTCTGAGTGAAATCTACTATGATTTTTGTTGATAGATTTTTGGTGCCGAATGGCAATTGCAGGCAAAAGTTGCAGATTAAGGTGGTTTAATCAGTTGGACCCCAGAATTAACCGAAAAGCTTTCAGTGAGGAAGAAGAGGAGAGACTCCTGAATGCTCACAAAGTGTATGGTAACAAATGGGCCATGATTTCTAGACTCTTCCATGGTAGAACAGATAATGCAATGAAGAACCATTGGCATGTTATCATGGCTAGAAGAAAAAGGGACAAGTCATGCATATACCAAAGGAGAAAACCCACGTTTCAGATCCTGCCATCAAAGGATTTGAATTTGACCTTGTCAAAGAACGGAAGCAGTGAATCAGCCATTTCAAGCACCATCATTGATGAATCTGGCTCAACAGGAACTTACCTCTCATTCACTCTCTCTTCAGCCAAACCAACTCCTGTGCCTTTTCACAACCATTGTCCTGCTCAGAATCACCAAGTCTTTGGTGTTCTATTGGGTATGATTAGCTCTTCCATTTACCATTAATTATTTTAACTTTTAAATTATAACAATTTATTTTACACGACGAAATGTTCGTTCTATTAAATTATGTGAATTTTACAACTCTAATGAAGGATCATTCATAGATTTTCTTAAATATTAGGACCACTGGTTAAATCTCCCTATGAATTCAAGTGTCTGGCATTTTCTTCTGAACTGTTGCATGTTAATCTGTGGGGCTGCAGGTTTATCTAGAGAAAGCAGGACACCAGCCAAGGATGTGGGTTTTAACAAGCATTTTAGAGCTTGGAACGGTTCATGCGATGCTGGACACATGGGAAAACCCGTGGGTGTGGACCAATCTCATTACTCAGATTCAAACTCATCAGAAGTTTCAGTATCTGAATCAGTTGCCACCAACAAGATTACCAATCTCTCAATGTATGGGAAAAGTGAAAACATGGGTAATAATAGGACCAGCATGTTCTTCATTGACTTTCTTGGAGTAGGAGCTACATGAAGAAAATGTTTTATTAGAATGAATGAATAATCTTCATTCAGATAAAACTTAGAGCTGAAGAGAAAAAGAGGAAGAGAAGTTAGAAAATAGTGGGCATTTACTTGTCAGGGACTATGGTTGTCATGATAGAGGGAAATGGGTCTGCAGTAATAGGTTCTGCCTTCACTCAATGTGTACAGCTAGTTCCTTAAATGGCTAAAGGTTAATTGAGTAAAATGTGAAAAAGAGCATAGGTAAAAAGTATAAACCAAAAACAAAAATTGAGGAAGAGAAGAAATGAGAGAGAAAGTTGAGTTATGAGTTTCTGACCTATGCATAGTTATTATAAATATAATATATATATATATATATATATATATATATATATATATATATATATATATATATATATATATAAATTATCATAAGACAGCATCAGGACTTTGGTTTTTCTGAGATGTACTTTGTCATTTTGCAATTCAAGCAAAGCCCTAATGGCTTGACTTAGGTTTTCTCTTTGAATGAATCACCGACCGTTTTGAATGATTTGTTTGTTATGGGCAACATCATGTACCTTTTTCCTTTGTCATTGACCATGTTTTAGGTGCACTTGCAATTTATGGGTCTCTTGCTTTGTCTATATGCACATGGATCAATTAATTAATCAACAATATTAAGTGTTTTACTTAAGTTATTTTTTTAATGTTTTAATTAAAATTAATTTTTAATATATATAGTAATAGAACTTTATTGGGTGGAAAGATATATTGTCCCTCAATTTTTTTTAATTTTACATAGTTTTAATCCTTTATTTAATTTTTTTATAAATATTAAATAAAAATTAGTTTTTATTCTCTCTTTTTTAATCCTTCATTATTTATTAATAATATATAAACAAATAAATGTGTAATGAAAATCATGGAACTTTAAAGTTAAAAGATGAAAAATATTGTATTTACCTATAAATAGTTTTATACTTACAACAATCCAATACATAATTCTCTCAGCAATAAAATAGCATTATTAATGTAAACATAAATTAAATATATATTTAGCATAAGAGATAGAAATTTGTTATGTTTTTTTTTTTTATGTATGTAAGTATTATTATGGATAGAATATTCTCTTCTTAATATTTATTATAATGTTATTAAGTCAGAACCTTATAATTAATGTGACTTCATAATTGATAATTAATTTTTTAAAAGTGCAGACCTCGGCCTAAAGTTATGGTCAATTTTTTTTATATTGAAAAAATAAGTTAGTTATAAAGAAAAGTTTGAATACAACTAAACACTTTTCTCGATATAAAGAGAAGTTTGAGTATAACTAAACACTTTTCTTGAAATTTTTAGAGGAGCACATGATTATCGAAAAATAAGTTAGTTATAGAGAGAAAAGTTAATACAGCTAAACACTTTTATCGATATTTTTGAAGGAGTATATGATAGGAATCTAATTTCAATCAAATGAGGATGAAAATAAAAATAAATAATATATATATATATATATATATATATATATATATATCACAAGAATTTTCAAAACAATTAAAAGAAAATTGAAGGTATAAATATTTTTTTATATTGGTTTATTCTATATCTAATTTATGTTTAGTAAATTATTAAAATATTATACTATAATTAAATATTTTAATAAGTTATTTCTAGTTTATAATGAGTACATAATATTATTTTTATAATCTCTTTAATTTTTCTTGAGTAAAAAAAGCAAGTATTGTTTGATTACTAAATCACTCTTAGTTTTATCAACTATATCAAGCTTCTTTAAGTGAAACATCAAAAGTTGTATAAAAACATCTCATAAAGACAAATACTAAGAAGAGATGTATAAACTAAGTTCTCTACCAAAATGAAATAACTTCAATAGAAGGATTTAAGAAAAGATTTCTCTCAATAAAACAATCTCTAGTATAGACTTGAGATTTCATAAAGTAATATTGGGTTTTAGTTCACATAAAATATTGTTTTTTTTAATATAAAACCAATTGACAATGACATGAGGCAGACGATGTAGAATTTCCAATACGCTCCCTCCAACAAAGTCTGTTGGACTAAGTAAATGGTATTTTTGATCCAGCAGACAACTTTTGGTCCAAGACAATAATAAAAAAGAAGTTAGACTTTAGCTTTGATACCATGTTAATGTTTCAACATAAAATCAATTGACAATATGTGAAATAGTCTAATAGGTATTTAAACCATATCACATGACATGAGGCAGACAATGTGAGACTTCCAACAAATATCTACATTTGTAGACATGTTGCATGAAACAATCATTATTATACGATAAACCATTGTGAAGACAAATTCTTTTGGATTTTGATATATATATATATATATATATATATATATATATATATATATATATATATATATATATATATATAAAGTCTTCCATAAACATTGTACAACAACTTCGGTGAATGTTAGAGAACAATGTTACAAAAGATGAAGAAAGTTTTGAATTATATCATCTTTTACAGGTAGATTGTCTTTATTTACTCAAAGAAATGCTTGAATTTGTACAAATCAACCTTGAAAATAATGTTGATTACTCTTCAAACAAAAGATAGTTTGGTGAGTATCTTCTTATGTGAATTGTCTAATCTTTAATGGATTAAAGATGACCTTCTAAGGTATACTACAAAACAGTTTGAAGAAAAACTTATATTGATACTTTTTAGGACTTCTTGATGATAGAAACAACATCTAAACTTGTAGCCTTTCAAAGATCTTATTTCAAATTATTAGATACTAAAAACTCCATTATATTTGTTGTTGGATATCAACATTATCAATTAGAATAATTCAATAATGATAGAATTTAATGATAATATAATCAGTTTTATTTCGTTATTTATGCACATTTATGTACAACGTTTATAGGGAGAATATTTCCCTGATTTTCAGGGATAGATTAGTGTATAGGTTTATTACCTTGTATTTTATTTATACCTCCTTTGTATCTTTTCCAAAATAAGAAATACATAACGTATTTTTCGCATGGTATCAGAGCTTGATCTGGATCATCCCTAATCTAGCGCAGCCAACCATGGAAGAGAACAAGGCAAGAGGTTCAGCCACTAGTTTGGTCGAAGGACATGCTCTTCCTATCACTGATCACAAATTGAATGGCTAAAATTACCCTTAATTGGTGAGTTCAGTTGAAATCTTCCTTCAAGGAAGGATACATCACCGAGACTCAAGTGTCCAGTAGAGGGTGACCTTAATCTCAACAAATGGCAACTAGAAAGCAGTTTAATCATGTCATGGCTACTAAACACCATGACCAATGAAATTGGGAAGATTTTCATGTACTATGACACTGCCAAGGAGATGTGGAATGCAGTGAAGGAAATCTACTCAAATGTGCGGTATTTGAGATCAAGAGCATACTCCATGAATTGCGAGAAAGTGATTTCTTGGTCACTGAGTATTTTAATACACTCAAACGACATTGACAGTAACTAGACATATATGAAGACGTTCAATGGAGTTGTGTCGAGGATAAGAAGAAGTAAAAAGAATTGGTGGAGAAAGATAGGATCTACTAGTTCCTACTGGGGCTGAACACAAAACTTGATGAAGTCTGAGGGAGAATCCTTGGAACCAAACCTCTTAAAACAATCCGAAAATTATTTTCAGAAGTGAGAAGAGAGGACAGCAGGAGTAAATTAATGCTTGGAAAGTCAAGTGCAGTCCCACCCATTGAAGGCACAACAATGACAGCAAGGGGAACCAATATCGTCCATTGGCCCTGGTGCGATCACTGCAAGAAATTGGGACACACTAAAGACACTTGTTGGATTATTCATTGCAAGCCTTCAGAGAAAAAACATACAAAAAACTTGTTGGATTAATCCATCTCCATTCAGCAAGGAGCAAATGGAAGCACTACAGAAAATTCTCTAGCAAACAATTGGTACAAGTGCAGTAGCACAAAAAGGTAATTTCTTACATGCTTTAAATACTAGCATAGGAAAATCAAAGTCATGGATTGTTGATTCAATAGCCTTATATCACATGACTAGAGACTTAATTGTGTTTAAAAGTTGTACTCCTTGCCACAATAATTACACAATTCGGATAGCTGATGAGACTCTTTCTAAAGTCATGGGTAAAGGTTCAGTTATTATCTCACAAAATATTAACCTGAAGTCAATCCTTTTATGTGCCTAAACTTGATTGTAATTTATTATCCATTAGCAAACTGACAAAATATTTGAAGTGTGTAACTAAATTCTTCCTTAACCTATGTGAATTTCAAATTTTGGAGACAGGGGAGATGATTGGCATGCTAAAGAATGTGTTGGACTCTACTGCCTCCAAACTAAAGCGTCAGAGGCGGAACCCAAGACCAACTCTTGTGTTGTGGTACATAAAAATAAAAATTATGTAATGTTGTGGAACTATCGGTTTGGCTACCCAAATTTTATGACTTAAGAAGAATGTTTCCCACATTATTCAATAAAAATCAGGAGTGGTTTCAATGTGAAATATGTCAATTTTTCAAAAATACCCACAACTCATACTCGCCTCAACCTTATAAACTCTCTCAATCTTTCTCCCTAATTCACAATGATATATGGGGACCATCATGGGTAAACAATGTCACAGGATCAAGATGGTTTATCACCTTCATAGACGATCACACAAGGTCACTTGGGTGTTCCTAATGAAGGAGAAATGAAAAGTTGACAAAATATTTAAATTTTTTCATACTATGGTGGAAACGTAATTTCAAAGTAGGATTAAGGTACTTAGGAGTGATAATGGTCGAGAGTATGACCACTCTGTGCTAAGTACCTACCTTCAGAGACATGGAATCATACATAAGAGTTCATGTGTAGATACCCCTCAATAAAATGGGGTCGCCGAGAGAAAGAATAGACATATCTTAGAAGTGAGTAGATCTCTCATGTTGGCTACAAATGTACCCAACCAATTTTGGGGAGAAACTATCCTCTCTACAACCTACCTCATAAATAGAATGTCTTCCCGAATCCTCAACTTTAACACACCTCACTCTACTCTCCAAACCTCATACCCTTCTAGTCATATCCTTGCATCCATTCCCTTGAAAATATTTGGATGTTCAACCTTTATCCATAACATCCATCCTCGTCACAGCAAACTTGACCCAAAATCAATAAAATGTGCTTTCCTCGGCTATTCTCCCAAACAGAAGGGGTATAAATGTTATTCACCTCAAATCAGGAATTTTTACCACACCATGGATGTCACCTTTTTTGAGAATCAACCTTATTACCCTAAAATTGACATTCAGGGGGAGCAGATTTATCCAATTGAAGTAGTAGGATCCCAACTTTTGGGATTTGAGCTAGCTCACTCTACCCCAAATGCAGAATTAGCCAAGATTGCACCTGCAGTAGAGGAAACTACAGTAGCAAATGCAAAGCCAGTCGAGACTGCACTTGAAAGAAAGGAAGTAGAATCTAGCACAGCTCCAAGGCAAAGTCATGAATCAAACTAAGCTCCAGAAAATGAGTTTTACCTAGGTAATATTGTTTCTAATCCTGAACCTATTGATGCCATTGACATTCCTATTGCATTAAGAAAAAGGTGAGATCTTGCACTTAACACCCCATTGGGAATTATGTGTCCTATGAAAAATTATCACAGGGGTATAGGTCGTTTATGACAACTCTTGACAACATACATATCCCAAATGTTCAAGAGGCACTCCAACAACCTAAATGGGCAGCAACTGTAACAGAAGAAGTTCAGGCCTTGGTTAAAAATGGCACATGGGAAATCACCACCCTACCAAAAGGGAAGAGATCGATTGGATGCAAGTGGATATTCTCCATCAAATATAATGCAGATGATAGTATAAACTGGTACAAAGCTCGATTGGTGACAAAAGGGTTTACCCAATCATATGGAGTAGACTACAAAGAGACGTTTGCACTGGTGGCCAAACTCAATTCAATATGAGGTATACCCTCTTTAGTTTAAATTTAGATTGACCACTTTATCAACTAGACATCAAGAATGTCTTCCTAAATGGTGAACTAGAAGAAGAAGTCTATATGCAAATTTCTCTGAGACTTGAATCATCAAAAACCTCAAACATGGTGTATAGGCTCCGAAAATCTTTATATGACCTTAAGAAATCTCCGAGAGCATGGTTTGATAGATTGACTCGGGTTGTCAAAGAAGATGGATTCAACCAATGCCAATCAGATCACACGATGTTTGTAAAATACTCTGCTGAAGGGAAGGTAGTTTTGTTCATTGTTTATGTTGATGATATCATTATCACAAGAGACGATTATGATCAAATCAAGCATTTGAAGGAACTTTAACACAAGGACTTTGAAGTCAAGGACTTGGGCCAACTCAAATACTTTCTAGGGATGGAATTTGCTCAGACGAAGGATGGTATTAATGTATCACAAAGAAATATACACTAGACTTACTTCAAGAAACTAACATGCTTGGGTGCAAGGCAACCAATACTCCCATATGTTAGAAAAATAACATCTAGAGAGAGGTGAATAGATGCACAAATTAAAATAGATGCCAAATTAAAAATTTATTTAAGATGTTCAATAATTTATTAATTTAATTTTAATTATCAGATAAAATATAGATAAAGCGGAAGCAATATAATCAGATAAATAAAAGGAAAAATTCAAGCGTGGAGATGTAGGATGCGGTGTTGTTAAAGAGATAAAGGTAAGAAAAGAGCGCGCAATAATTTATACTGGTTCGGGTATAGCCAACCCTACATCCAGTTCCCAGTCAACTCTAATCACAAGAGTGACTCTCAATTCACTATCTTTAAAATTCAGTTTACAAATTACAATCAACTCAATAGAGGAACCAATAAAAAGTAAACTAATTAAAAAGACAATCACCTCCTTAGAAACCCACTAAGGATGAACACCTCCCTAGAATCTCACTAGGGATGAACACCTCCTCTAAACAAATCAAAGGATGAAAAACACCTCTTTTGCCACCAACACACAAAGGATGAACACATCCCTAGAATCACACTAGGGATGAATACCTCCCTGAACAAATCAAAAGGATGAAAACATATCCTTAGAATCCCACTAAGGATGAACACGTCCCTGAACAAATCAAAGGGATGAATAGTTTCCAAACAGGAAACCTAAAGAAATATAACAAAATAACAACAATCACTTAAACCCACAAAGGATGAAGGAAATAAAATAAGAACAGACACACCTGGGTAATGGACACAACAAATTATAGAAGCCTGTAGAATGTCAACCTTCAAGAACAAGTGTGATTAACAATGAAAGTGCAGAAAGCAGTAGAGAAGAGGGTTTTGTCAGAAGGTGTAAAATATATTTGTTGTCTTGCTTAGAATTATTTGCATAAAACTAAATGAATGTAAAATTGTATTTTCGAATTCTGTAATTGTGTATTTTTTATTTTTTATCAAAACTCATTTAAATAGGAAAATAACATCAAAAAATAGTCGTTGGTCATTAATACTTTCGTAGAGAAAAATCATGATGTATTAAAAAACATTTATTCTTCAAAACGGAAATATTTTTCAAATTTGAACTGCCATAATTGATTATGTTATCAGTATAATCAATTAAGACAGAGAGAAAATCGTTTTTCCATTTCTGATGCATCATAATCAATTATGACAGTGAAAAATGTCATGTTACAAAATTTTATCACACTTGTGCTTTTGAGGCTTATGCATAATACCACTTCATCAACTTGTACCTCCATATCCAGTATTTTAAGTCTTTATCTAGTCTTCAGGAATCATCTTGGGCTTGCTTGATGTTTGAATGAAATCTTTATCAAAATTATATATTGGGCTTGCTTAAGTCTTGAATGTTGTTGACTTGAATCATCATCAAAATCATTTCTTGGGAATATAAGGACATGTTTCACATTGTCATCAATCTCCCCCTCATTGCTTTCAATCTCCCCCCTTTTTGATGATGATCAAGGAAACACCTGAAATGAATTAAAATGCTTGACTTTATATAGCCAACTCAAGATTAACACATATTTGCATAATATAGTGTAACAAAGATTAACACAGATTTGTATCAAGTGTCAGAGTCTCTTAATCTCCCCCTGGATATATTAATAACAAAGTTTCCCCTAACTCATATGAGAAAAGACTTCTCTTAACTCCCCTTGTTTAATTCAAAGATATAAATGAATTTCACACAGATTTTAATTCATCAAAAAATCTCCTCCTGTTTCATTGATAATCACAAAAAATATTTCAAGAGAAAAAAAACTCCCCATGTTTCACACAAATTAATATCATCAAAATCTCTTTTTGTTTCATTGATAATTATAAAAAATATTTCAATAGAAAAAAAATCTCCCCCTGTTTTACGTAGATCAAAATCTCTCCCTGTTATATTGATAATTATGAAAAATATTGCAGGGGAAATTTAGCACAAATTTGCACAGATTAGCACATAAACCAAGGTAGAGAAGATAATGCATCACAAAGTGTCATAGAGAAGAACATCATATTAAAGAGGCAATATCTAGGATACCCAAGGCCCGTCTTAGCTCATAAAACCTATCTCTAGGTAATGGTTTGGTAAAGATATCAACTAACTAATGAGTGGCATCTATGTATTCTATTATGCAATCTCCTTTTTGAATATGATCTCTAATAAAATGATGTCTGATTACTATATGTTTAGTCCTAGAATGCATGATAGGGTTCCTAGTAAGATTTATTGCACTAGTACTATCATATTTTAAAGGAATATGATCTAGAAAAATGTTGTAATCTTCTAACTACTGCTTCATCCACAAAACTTGGGCACAACAACTACCTGCAGCTATATACTCAGCTTCAGTTGTGGATAGAGCAACACAAGCCTGTTTCTTAGAATACCAAGAAACAAGTGAACAACCAAGTAGATGACATGTCCCACTTGTACTTTTCCTGTCCAGTTTACATCCTCCATAATCTGAATATGAATATCCTATAATGCTAGGTGAAGCTCCTGAGGGATACCAAAGGCCAAATGATCTAGTTCTTTTTAAGTATTTAAAAATTCTCTTAACAACAACTAAATGTGATTCCTTAATATTAGCCTGAAATCTATCACAGATACACACACTATGCATAATATAAGGTCTACTTGCTGTAAGATAAAGTAGGGAACCGATTGTACCTCTATATTTCGATTGGTCAACCGCCTTACCTTTTTCATCTTAATCTAGATAGCAAGATGTTGCCATTGGAGTAGTTGCTTCCTTTGAATGTTCTAATTCAAATTTTTTGATTAATTCAGTGCAGTACTTTGATTGTGAAATGAAGATGCCGTCAGTCTTCTGTTTGATTTGCAATCCTAGAAAGAATGTTAGTTCACCCATCATCGACATCTCAAACTCACCCTGCATTATATTGGAAAACTCTTGACAAAGATCATTGTTAGTTGAGTCAAAGATTATATCATCAAAATAAATTTGAACTATAATAATATTTTTCTTATGCTCTTTTATGAATAAAGTTTGATCTATTTTACCTCTCCTGTAGTTGTGACTCACCAAAAAATTGCTTAGACATTCATACCATGACCTAAGTGCTTGTTTGAGTCCGTACAGAGTTTTCTTCAATTTATAAACATGATCTGGATGTTGATAATCTTCAAAGCTTGGAGGTTGACACACATACACCTCCTCTTTGATGTATCCATTTAAGAATGCACTCTTTATATCCATTTGATATAATTTGAATTTCATAATAGATGCATAGGCTAGTAGAATCCGGATAACTTCTAATCTTGCTACTGGTGCATATGTCTCATCATAATCAATTCCTTCTTCTTGACTATATCCTTTTGCAACCAATTTTGCCTTATTCTTTGTGATATTTTCCTACTCATCCAGCTTGTTCATGTACACCCATTTAGCTCAAATGACCTGAATTGACTTCTTTCTTGGTACTAGATCCCAAACTTCATTTCTCTTGAACTAATTTAATTCCTCTTGCATAGCTTGAATCCAGTATTCATCTTGTAAGGCTTCATCAATACTTTTAGGCTCCACTTGTGAAACAAAAGCTACATTCATACATAAGTTATTCATTATGCTTCTTCTTGTAACTCTTTGATCTACATTTCCAATAACATTGTCCAGTGAGTGTCCTCTTGGTGTACGTCATTCTTTAGGTAGATCTTGAACTGGTTGAGATTCAGAAATAATGTGTTCTTCTAAACTCATTCTAAGATCCTCCATTTGGTCTTCCTGTGACTGAACCTATTTCTTTTCTGCTGCAATTTGTTGTTCTTCAATATCTATAGAATCTTTTCTTGACTCAAGAGGGTTCTCCTCAAGGTCCAAAAAATCATCAAACGTTACATGAACAGATTCTTCTACATGCAATGTTCTCCTATTAAATACTCTATATGATTTTCTATTTAAAGAATAACCTAAAAATATTTCTTCATCAGCCTTAGAATCAAATTTGCCAAGGTTATCTTTACCATTGTTTAAAACATAACATTTACAACCAAAAACTTTAAAATGAGAAATATTTGGTTTTCTACCTTTGAAATTTTCATAGGGAGTAAGTTTCAAAATAGGTCTTATTAAAATCCTATTTAACACATAACATGTTAGAAATATAGGTTGAGATCAAGAGGGGGGGGGGGGTGAATTGATCTTTGAAAGATTTTCGCAATTAACAGATTATCTATTTCAAAGATTAAGAAATCTGACCAGTTCTTGAATCACACAGCAAGCAATCAAAAATAATTGCAGTCACAGAATTAAAGAAGAGAAAGGTTTAGAAAGATATCACCAAGATTTATACTGGTTCACCCAATCCCAGGGCTACGTCCAGTCTCCAGCCAAATTCTAGCTGGGTTCCACTAGATTGAATGTTTTACAGATTACAACCTTAATCACACACTCAATCTACCACAAGAACCACAATTCCAGTTCCTGCACCTAACCTTTCACCAAGAACCAAATTCCACTTCTTGACTTACCCTGCAGCCAAATTCCAGCTATAGAAACCAGTGCCCACAATTCTAGGCACCCACAATACAGTAAAAGAAAGTAAAGAAACAAACAGAAGAAACTAAAACGCTCAAACCAGTTTTATGCAATTCTACAATATGTGTTTCTTCTCCAAAAGAATGCAATTTGCCTCAAGAAAGAACTTTGATGAACTTCACAAAAACTAGAGTGATTCTTTCTTGAAAGTAGCACTTTTGATTGCTTGATTGATTGCCAAAAGATGTATTTCAGATGTTTATAAGATGATGTTTAAAAAAGTTCAAGCAACTCTGTTTATATAGAAGATTTTCAAAACTGCTGGTTTAATTAATTTGTTAAAATAATCTTTTAATCTGTTAAAAGTCTTGTTTTAATCTGTTAAAACTTCTTTTAATCCATTAAAACGTTCTTGATTATTTTCCAAATTTGTTTTAGCTGATACGACAACGTTTATATCAATTAAAACTCTTTGTAAAAAATCTTCCAAACTGTTTTAATCGATTGTTTCGTGTTTCAATCGATTAAAATACTGCAAAACATTTTTATAAACTTTTCCAAGTGATTTTAACTGATAAAAAATATGTTTTAATCGATTAAAACGCTAAGCAGAAATTTTCTTAAGTTGATTTAATCGATTGAAACGCAGTTTAATCGATTGAAATAATTCTGATCGGTCATAACCTAATTCTGATCGATCATATCCGGTTCTGATCGGTCATAACTCAATTTTGATCGATCATATTTGGTTCTGATCGGTCATAAACCCATTCTGATCGGTCAAACAGTACTCCAGGTGGTTTTAATCGATTATTTTGAAGTTGTATCGATTAAAATACTGACTGAAGGTTTTCAAAACTTCTTTTAATGAAAACAATCGATTATTTCGAAGTTATATCAGTTAAAAACCTGTTATAAAAGTGTGAAGAACATTTTAATTGATAAAGCTTATAAGCTATTAGTTAAAATAGTTGATTTAGAAAGCTTTTGTCAAAATGCTTTGTTTTTAACCGTTAAAACATTTTTTAGAGGCAATTGCAAAATCTTTTAAATGAAGAAACCTCATGCAGCAGAAAGATAAAAATGATTATACCTAAGCAGAGCTGCAGACACACTAATCCTACTACTCTTTAATCCAAGTGACCTTTTGACTGCCACAAAGTAGCCTTTGACTTCATTCTTGACTTCATCAAATCAACAAGATCTTTGCCAAAGTAATTCAATAAGATCTTCATTACTTTCAGTCTCCCCCTATTTGATGAAGACAAACATCACTTTGAAAAATAACTCTGCAGAAGAAGTCACTTGATAAAATAGATTAGGTAGTAAAAAAAAATTAATCAGTTTATTCATTTCTCCCCCTAAATTGCTGCTCTCCTAAAGAATTATATCTCCCCCTAAATTGATCAGAAGTAAAGCAATTATTTCTCCCCCTTTTGACTTCATCAAAAATAGGGAATAGAGGAACAATCATGATGCATGGTATGTAACAGGTATTTGATTTCGAAAACAATAAAAATATGAATACGATACCCTACTCATGTGAAAATCAATCAAAGTTGATTCAAACTTATCTTCATTAATACGTTTGTAATGAATACAATTAACACGTGTAAAGATAAGGGAACCATGCTTTAGTAGCATGTTACAAGAACAACCATTAACTAAAGCCTTTAATTTTTCTTCCCAGAGTAATAATCGATTAAAAACAGGACAAAATCAATTAAAAAGCTCTTGCTAGTGGTTTTAATCGATTGAAATAAAGTTTTAATTGATTAAAACAGTGATGAAATTTGAAAGTTTAAAACATAAGTTGATTTAATCGATTAAATCGACATTTAATCGATTAAAACAGTAAAGAAAAATGCTTTATAAGTGTTTTTAATCGATTTAAAGCTTGTTTGTATCGATTAAAACAACCAGTTTTGAAAACAAGTAATGTTTGATGTGTTTATCATGCCTAATTTAGTGCAAATGTTGTAAAACTAATCATTTTGGAAAATGTTTTACGATAATATCAACTACATTGATTAAGTTTTAACCAATAGATTCATCAAAATCAGAATAATATCTTATTTAGCTAATTTAACTGATGTAGACTAGTTTTAGTTGATACAAATATATGACATATAGATTCTAATCGATTGATATGCAGTTTAATCGATTATTTTGTTGTGAATTTCCTATGTAAGTGTTTCTTTTAATCGATTTAATCGATTAAATTCATTTTGTATCAGCTGAAATTATCAGGGATCTATGTTAAATTCTATCTAGGTTTTCTTGATTCGACTTAAAACCTACATTATATTAATCAAAGCTGAAAGGATTGTGCCTGGTTAATAACTAGTTAATATTACAGTCCATAAAAGAAAATTAAAGCAAAGCAAAAAAAAAAAAATATGATGTAAAGAAAAAAAATGGACCCTTTTTATCCAAAAGAAAACTCAATCATCCCAGTTTCCTTGGTTGAGCTGCATATCTTCCAGTTTGGTGTAGATATCAGCAATCTGGTTTCCAAGGGATGTGAACTGATTGTTGGACTGCTGAAAATGTTGGTATGTCATCTGCATATGCTTTCTCTGGTTTTCCTGCAATGTGGCCATTTGAGAAAGCATTGTCCTTTCAAATTGAGACAGAGGAGTCCCACGGTCAGGCTGCTCCATGTAGGGGATGATCTCCATATTTTCATATGAAGCTTGACCACTGGACGATTCGGGAACCTCTGCAGTAGCTGGAGAGGAAGGAATTTGACCTTGCTCATCTTCCTCATTATTGTCTTCCTCATCCTCAGACATTCCAGCATCAATTTTAGAGATCCACTCTTCATCAACTTTGATATATCCCATTTTTCTCAAAGTTGAGTCATCAATTTCATTTGAAGCTTTAGGAGTTTCTATGCTTTCTCCTGTAAGATCAACGAATCATTTGGATCCTTAAGGCAAGACATAAAAAATTGTATTTTGTTGAAGTCAGGTATTTCAGAAATGTTTCCTCTAGACACTTTGACACCTCTATCCTTGAGGCCAGCAATTTGTTCCCAAATGGAAGGAGTAATTTCCATGTTAACTCCCTTTATCTGAGATCTGATTGTTGAGCCATTCACTGTTAAATTTGAGTAAAATACCCGAACCAAGTCAGGTTGAATATTTCCAGTAAACTCCATGAAGGTTATGAGTTTTTGACTTTTCAACTTTCTTCTCAGACCAGTAAATCCTTCTTCATCAAGCCACTTGAATTTGATAAATTTTGGAATTACAATCTGCTTCTGACTGAACTCCGTAATGAAGGTGTTCATTCTTCCAATATCACCATCAAACCATGCTTCCAGATGTCCACCCGGATTTGCAGCAGAGGAAGATTCACCTTTCTGCTTCTTTCTTGATTTTGATCTCCTGAGCATTTTGTTGTGTAGTTTTAGAGATGATTTTGAAACGTGAGTACAAGAAGGAAGAGAGAAGAAATTTGAACAAGAAACTGATGAATGAGAATGATGGACTTCAAGTGAGCAGAATGAAGAGTCATGGATGTCAAATTTGGTGAATTTCATCCTAATTTGACAAAACCTGCAAAAAGCAGCTTTAATTGTACATGTCCCCTTGACTGAAGGCAGAGGCGCATATTTCTGGACAGTGGGAACATCAACTATTTTGTTCTTGGATGAATTTTTGACTTGGTCAGCAAATGCAATAAATGTATTATGCAGATTTTGATTTAACATAAAACTTGAATTTTTTACTCTGTTTTGCTGACCAATTTTCAATTGGATGTTGTAAAAATGATTTTCAGGAACAAATTAATCGATTAATCAACAAATTAGCCTATTTATTTGATCTTTAATACTAGGTTTGAAAATGCTACAGTGACATAATCGATTAATACATAAAAGAATTGATTGTTTCTGTACTGGAAGAGATTTAGAAAGTGATACCAGAATTTAAATCGATTAAAACGAAGAAGAATCAATTAAATTTGACCTCTTAGTGGTTTTAACTGATATAAATTCTTTTTAATCGATTAAAACAGCTAAACTAAAATTCCTGACAGAATTTTAATCGATTAATTCGTATTTTAATCGATTAAAATTGTACGGACAGATTTCCTGATATTCTCTGTAAGTGATTTTAACCGATTAAAATAGTTTTGTATCAATTAAAACATTCAGTTTACCAAATCAGAATCAATTATGCTGTATTGAACACCAAGGGACTTCCAGATTTTGTTCCTGCAAAACAGATTTTAGCATGTACCTGGTACCCCTTTTTTTTAATAATTGGGTCCAATCAGGTTATTTGAAATGAATTTATTTTTGGAATCCACTTCATTCTACCTCTAGGAATAGCATACTTCTTAATTCTACAATATTTTACAAAATGTCCTTTTTTCATGCAGTAAAAACATTTAACCACTGATGATGAGTATGATTTCCTGTTTACATGTGTTTTTCTGAATTTTGTCCTAGATTTAAATCCTATGCCAGACTTGTCAAAAATTAGTTTTTGCGACCCAAGAAGAACATCAAGATTAGCTTGACCTTGTGTAAACTTTGAAACGGTTTGTGATAAAAAATCAACCTTCTTTTGTAATTCTGAACAGTTATTACATGGTTTATTACATATACAATCAGAATTATCATGAATTAGTTTTAAAAAATCAAGATCAGTTTCATCTTCAAGAATTTTCTTTTCAAGAGAGTCTACTTTATTTACTAGCCAATTATTCAAGCCTTTTAGCCTATCATTTTCTTTTTGCAGTTTCTTGGCTTCTTCATGCATTTCATTAAATGCTTCTTGTAATGAATTATAATTCACTAAATTTGAAGAAGAGTTAGAACTTACACTGCTGGTTTGATGATTTTGATTTATCATTAGACATAAGTTGGCTTCTTCATTATCAGAATTTTCTGTTGATGAAGTATCATTATCATCCCATGCTACATATGCTCTTCTTTTGACTTTTTCCTCTTTCTTGTCATTGTATTTGTTCTTTTCTGGGCACTCCATTCTTACATGACCCTGCTTACCACAACCATAACATTTATAGTTAAAAGAATCAGATTTATTTTCATACCTTTTGTGTTTTTCTTTATCTTGAATCTTTTTCTTGAGAAACTTGTTGAACTTTCTGACAAGCAGTCCAAGATTTTCACTTTCCTCCTCTGATTCTTGACTTCTTTCTTCAACCTTGAGTGCTATACTTCTACCTTTTTTCTCAGAGACTTCTTGCTCATTGAATCTGTTAATTTCCATCTCATGTTCCCTGAGTTTTCCAAACAAGGAAGCTGTTGTCATGACTGATAAATCTTTTGATTCTGAGATTGCTATGACCTTAGGTTGCCATGACCTGTCAAGACATTTTAGAACTTTAATATTTAATTCTTCTTTATCAAAAGTTTTACCTAAGCCCATTAGATGATTGATGATATGAGTGAAGCGCTTCTGCACATCTGCAATACTTTCACCAGTTTGCATTTTGAACAGCTCATATTCTCTTATGAGAGTATGTTTTCTGGCTCTCTTTACATCAACTGTTCCCTCATGAGTAACCTCAAGAACTCCCACATTTCCTTGGCAGATTTGCATTGGGAGACCCTGAAAAACTCATCCATATTTAGTGCAAAAGTAATTATATTTTTAGCAGTACAATCACTTTGAACTTTTTTCTTTTCATCATCATTTAAACTGGACCATTCTTTTTCTGTAATTAATGGACCATTAGCAATTACATCCCAAACATTTCTATCAATAGATTCAATAAAGATCTTCATCCTAATCTTCCAAAAAGGATAATATGTTCCACAAAACAATGGAGGTCTATTAATATAAGCTCCCTCAGAAAAAGGTAATTTATTTTCAGCCATTAAAGATTTGGACCAACTTGAATAATTTTCAAGAACCTTGCTCTTGATACCAATTGTTAGAAATATAGGCTGAGATCAAGAGGGGGGGTGAATTGATCTTTGAAAGATTTTCGCAATTAACAGATTATCTATTTCAAAGATTAAGAAATCTGACCAGTTCTTGAATCACACAGCAAGCAATCAAAAATAAATGCAGTCACAGAATTAAAGAAGAGAAATGTTTAGAAAGATATCACCAATGTTTATACTAGTTCACCCAATCCCAGGGCTACGTCCAGTCTCCAGCCAAATTCCAGCTGGGTTCCACTAGATTGAATGTTTTACAGATTACAACCTTAATCACACACTCAATCTACCACAAGAACCACAATTCCAGTTCCTGCACCTTACCTTTCACCAAGAACCAAATTCCAGTTCTTGACCTACCCTGCAGCCAAATTCCAGCTACAGAAACCAATGCCCACAATTCCAGGCACCCACAATACAGTAAAAGAAAGTAAAGAAACAAACAGAAGAAACTAAAACGCTCAAACCAGTTTTATGCAATTCTGCAATATGTGTTTCTTCTCCAAAAGAATGCAATTTGCCTCAAGAAAGAACTTTGATGAACTTCACAAAAACTAGCGTGATTCTTTCTTGAAAGTAGCACTTTTGATTGCTTGATTGATTGCCAAAAGATGTATTTCAGATGTTTATAAGATGATGTTTAAAAAAGTTCAAGCAACTCTGTTTATATAGAAGATTTTCAAAACTGCTGGTTTAATTAATCTGTTAAAATAATCTTTTAATCTGTTAAAAGTCTTGTTTTAATCTGTTAAAACTTCTTTTAATCCATTAAAACATTCTTGATTATTTTCCAGATTTGTTTTAACTGATACGACAACGTTTATATCAATTAAAACTCTTTGTAAAAAATCTTCCAAACTGTTTTAATCGATTGTTTCGTGTTTCAATCGATTAAAATACTGCAAAACATTTTTATAAACTTTTCTAAGTGATTTTAACTGATAAAAAATATGTTTTAATCGATTAAAACGCTAAGCAGAAATTTTCTTAAGTTGATTTAATCGATTGAAACGCAGTTTAATCGATTGAAATAATTCTGATCGGTCATAACCTAATTCTGATCGATCATATCTGGTTCTGATCGGTCATAACTCAATTCTGATCGATCATATTTGGTTCTGATCGGTCATAAACCCATTCTGATCGGTCAAACAGTACTCCAGGTGGTTTTAATCGATTATTTCGAAGTTGTATCGATTAAAATACTGACTGAAGGTTTTCAAAACTTCTTTTAATGAAAACAATCGGTTATTTCGAAGTTATATCAGTTAAAAACCTGTTATAAAAGTGTGAAGAACATTTTAATTGATAAAGCTTATAAGCTATTAGTTAAAATAGTTGATTTAGAAAGCTTTTGTCAAAATGCTTTGTTTTTAACCGTTAAAACATTTTTTAGAGGCAATTGCAAAATCTTTTAAATGAAGAAACCTCATGCAGCAGAAAGATAAAAATGATTGTACCTAAGCAGAGCTGCAGACACACTAATCCTACTACTCTTTAATCCAAGTGACCTTTTGGCTGCCACAAAGTATCCTTTGACTTCATTCTTGACTTCATCAAATCAACAAGATCTTTGCCAAAGTAATTCAATAAGATCTTCATTACTTTCATAACATGCAGTTGATACAGCATCGACCCAAAAATATTTTGGAAGATTATTTTCATTTAACATTGTTCTAGCTAATTCTTCCAAGGACCTATTTTCCCTCTCAACAACTCCATTTTGTTGTGGTGTTCTTGGGAAAGAAAAATTATGTGTTATGCCTAAATCTGTACTAAAATTTTCAAAAAGCTCATTTTGAAATTCACCACCATGATCACTTCTAATTGATTTTATGTTCAAACCTTTCTCATTTTGAATAACCTTAGCAAATTTCTTAAAAGTCTTAAAAGCATCATTTTTAGTTGCTAAAAAGAAAGTTCAAGTGAACCTAGAATAATCATCTACAATAACTAGTGCATAATAATTACCACCTAGGCTTCTTGTTCTAGAGGGTCCAAATAAGTCTATGTGCAATAATTCTAAAGGTTGTGATGTAGAGATAATATTTTTATTCTTAAAAGAGGTTTTAGTTTGCTTTCCTTTTTAGCATGCAACACAAATTTTATCTTTGTTAAAACTTAACTTAGGCAGGTCAATCACTAAATTTTTTGAAATCAATTTATTTAAATGATGCATGTGAATGTGTGCAGCTCTCTTGTGCCATAACCACAGATCTTCATTCTTAGAAACAAGACAAGAGATAGACCTAGGAATTGTGATGTCAAGATCAATTACATAGATATTCACTACAAAAAAATTAATTATAGTGATATAAATATTTATCACTAAAAGTTATAAATTCATTACTATTAATATCTTGTAACAATAATTTGATTGTCACTTATACCCATGTCACTAATATAATTGTAACAATATTTTTAAATATCACTAAAATTAAGCTTTATAGTAACAAAAATATTTAACACTAATAATTATATATAATAGTAATAATAATAAATTGTCACAAATATAATACACAATAGTGATAAATAAAGTTATCACTATAAAAAAATTATAAAAAAATAATTATTTCAATATCGCAAATATTTTAAAAATACAATAATAAATTAATTATTATTTATAATTTATAGAAATAATTATTATTAATTTAATGTCCCAAATAAATAATAGTAATTATTTATCATTATTATAATTTCTAAAATAATTATTATTATTATTTATATTTTTTTATACTAACAATAATAAGAATAATTTTAATATTAATATTTGCTGTTATTATTAATTTTTAATTTTATTATTAATTTTTAAAATTATTATTTAATCATTAAATTATTAAATATAAATAATATACAAGTCTTCTAAGTTTGCTTAGTTATAATGAATAAATAAAAACAAATATGTAAACATAAATTATCCATTACATTATAAATGATAAAAATTAAAACACAATAAATATTTAACAAGATTCTAAATTCAAAGATGATAAACAATCTGTATATATTTTTAGTCCAGATCGTTACAATTAAATAACTATTTCTAAAATAAAAAAATAATAATAACAACTTGAACTATCTTCAACGAATTTGATCCTGTAAAATGAAATAAAAAATAATTAGTATTAATAAAAAATAATTAACAATATGTTAGATATATAAATATGTAAACTAAAAATTTGGAGATATTTTAGTGAAAAAATTAAAATAGTCAAACAACTTACTTCATTTGAGGGAACAGTTGAATCATTAGATATTCCTGTGAATGATAAACCACCTAATAAAATAAACATTTGACGCTTCATCTCTTTTTCAATATTTTGCTTCATAGTAACTTGTTGAACTTCAAGTTGAGATTGCAATTCACGTTGAAGTTGAATATTAGTATTAGTCAATCTTTGTACTTCTATCTCTAAATCATTTGCTCTTTTTTGTTCATCTTCCAATTGACTTTGAACAAATTGTTTCTCCATAACTTTTTTGGTCATTGATGAGGTGCCTATACCTTGTGAGTGATTTGGTTTTGTTCCTAATACAAATTGAAAGTGTTTAACTAATGGAATAGGTGCTTCGAAATTTCCTCTTTGTATACTTCACCCACATTTTTCAAATTGTCCTATAAAATATTAAGAAAAAATAATTTACATTATAAATATGTCATAATATACTAATAGTGTAAGTTAAATTATTTTTAATTACCATGATTTCTTCTCCATTTGGAATACACCATGTTCCATCGGATCTCATGCGTGTAGCCTTCCATACTTCTACAGACATTTGGCCATTCGTCGTTCTTTAATTTTTCTTTCTAAACAAAGACAAGGTTAAATAAATAAAAAATAATAAAATATCATATAAAATTTGTGCTTATAAATGTAAAAATAACATTACCATTTCAAATGCTTTTTGGACAATTGATTTTGTGCCGGTAATTGATTTGATTTCACTAGTACAAAATAGGCTTTTAACATCGGTTCCTGGGGACTTTTAACATCGGTTCTAGAACCGATGTAGATACAACTGATGTAGAAAGTGTGACTTTCCACATCGGTTGTAAGGAACCGATGTAGAAAGTCTAATATTTTTTTTATTTTATTTATTCATAACACATCTCTAATTATCCTATATATTGATCTAGAGTTTCCTAGACTATCCTCTCCCTTTTATAACCCTTTTATATTATATTTTTATTATTTATATTTTTTAGAAATTTGAATTATTATCAGATTAAGAGAATTGTCATCTGGCAAGATTCGAACCCAGTACCTTAGAGTCGGAGGTCGATACTCCAACCACTAAGCTACCAGGATTTTTCGATAATAACTTATACATAAATTATATTTATATACAAATAAAAATGTATATCCATGTAAATATATAAATATAAAATATATAAATACAAATACAAATATATTTATATATTTATATGTTGGATGTGAGGACGCGCTCGAGGATGAAAGTGTGTGTCGAGTGAATTTTTAAAATTTGATGTCAAATTTGTGAGTGGGTCTCTTTATATGGATTATAACTTAATGACAAAATATAATCTTTATAATTTATTTATATAATGATATAAAATAATTTTTTTCTTTATTTTATATCATTATATAAATTAATTATAAAGATTATATTCTATATTATTATAAATAAATTATAAAGATTATATTCTATCATTAAATTACAAATTCATATAAAGAAACTTGCTCACAAATTTGACATCAAATTTTGAAAACCCACTTGACACACACTTTTACTCTCGAGCGCGCTCTCACATCCAACATATAAATATATAAATATATTTGTATTTGTATTTATATATTTTATATTTATATATTTACATGGATATACATTTTTATTTGTATATAAATATAATTTATGTATAAGTTATTATTAGAAAATCTTGGTAGCTTAGTGGTTGGAGTATCGACTCTCCGACTTCAAGGTATTGGGTTCGAATCTACCGAGTAACAATTCTCTTAATTTTATAAAAGACTTTCTACATCGGTTCATCCGGGAACCGATGTTGAAAGTCTTGAATTCACTTTCTACATCGGTTCTTAAAGAACCGATGTAGAAAGCTCAATGTTAAAAGTGATTTCTGTACTAGTGTTTCTTGTTTGCTTCAACTATCTTTATTTTTCAAGCTCCTTTCGTGTATAAATACATAAAACATTTTATATCATGACATAAAATTACATATAAAATCAAATTCAAAATATATAATAAAAGAAATTTTACCTGAAATTTGGAATCATTCCATTTATTCTTTATTAACCAATTCCAATCACTTGGAAGCACATCTTCCGGCCTACATTTGTTTTCAACATATATTCTATGCAATCGACAATGTCTATTTCTATATTGCTTTTGCAATTGTTTCATTGCATGATCTTTATCCTCTTCCAACAAATATAATGCATCCTTATACATTCATAAAAAGTAACCAATAAAACAAGATCAAAACACATTAATTATTTAGGATAATAAATAAAATTCAAATTTATTAAATTAATAGAGTTATACTAACCTTCATATGATTCCACATTATAGCTAAATCATCTTCGGATATTTCTTTCCAAGTTTTAACTCTGTAAAGGAGCTTTTTGACGAATACATACCAGTTGCTTCAGACTTTAAAATATTTAGCGTGTTTTCCACACAACTTATAATATGGAGGAGGAAATTGGATATCAAACTTTTTGTTCATTTTTGTTAGTTTTGCCCTCTTCTTTTGAAGATTTGCATTTATGGTATGTCCACGTCTCCTTAAAACCTGTTTGTCTAAAATAAATTATTAAAAACAAATTAGTACAACTTTAATAAATAATCCAAAATTTTAGAAAAGATGTTATACAAGTACCTGTAGCTCCTTCAAGATTAGGATGATTGAACTCTAAGGCCACCCTTTTAGAATTTAATTTGATTGGTCTTATTATCTATAAAACAAAATAGTTAATGATTAAAATAATAACAAGATATTACAAAAATACTAATCAAATACGTAAGAAAAAGAGAAATAGTACTTACATTTGCTTCATCATCCCTTTCATCTTCTTCGAAGCTTGGACCTTTTTTGGTTTATATTCTACATCATCCTCTTCAAGCTTTTCTTTATCCTTCTTTTTTTGTATATTTTGAGTTCGTCGACTTTCAAAGGATAAAAATTATGTGTCAATCCCAAAGCCTCTAACTTTGCTTTGTTTTCTTTGATATTTTGTAATCTCTGTTCTTCGTATTTGGACATGGTTCACTCTACGTAAACAAAATTATCAAAAATACAGAGTAATACTAATGTTAAATAAACAATGATAACCTAAGATAAAAAACAAATATTACCGGTTGTTGTGAAACGTTACCAGGGGTTGGGGCTGTGAGAAGGGTTGCGGAACGTATTGTGATGTGAGTTTACGTTACTGAGATGGTGAGATTCTCATTGCCAATGAAGATTTAAACTGAAACTTGATTGCAGAGGTTTACAGTGGAGATTTACTCTACGTTTTGGAGGCAATTTGTGAGCGCCAAAATTTCTCTCATGTAACTGTAAAATTGTGCAGAGAAGGAATAATTCCTGGAGCTGAAAATGTGAGCGCTCAAATTTCATCATGTGAACAGTTATCAACTAGTGGGAGAGAAGATAAACGTTACGTTGGAAACCACAACCTTCCATTATCATAATATTTATTATAAATAAATAAAATATTATATTTTAAAGAAATTGCAAGAGAATTTTAAATAAAATATCATAATATAATTTTTAATAAATAATGATATTTTTTTAATTAAGATTTTCTTAATGTTCTTATTTCATTATTTAAAATACTTTCTATTTAATATAAAAAATATTTTTGTAATTTATTAATTAAGATTTTGATGTGATTTAAATTAATTAAATAATAAGAAAAGATAACTAAAAAATTCCGTAAATAAAACAATTGTCAAATTTTAAAAAAATATTTTTAAAAAAATAGGTATAACACGGACTAACTTTATCTTTATAAACATGATTTTAAACGTAGATATTAAGTAATGATTTTAAACGTAGATATTAAATAATGATTTTAAAAATAAAATAAAATTATTTATAAAACTAACTTTATTTTTAAATATAAAATTTATGGATTAAAGTAAGAATATTATCTATTTTATATAATTCTTTAAATATTTTAAAAATTTAAACATGATTTTAAAAGTAAATATCAACTAATGATTTTAAAAATTAAAACAAAATTATTTATAAAACTAACTTTGGTTTTAAATATAAAATTTATGGATTAAAATAAGAATATTATCTATTTTATATAATTATTTAAATATTTTAAAATTTTAAACATGATTTTAAACATAAATATCAACTAATGATTTTAAAAACTAAAACAATATTATTTATAAAACTAGTTTTATTTTTAAATATAAAATTTAGGGTTCAAACAAGAACATAATCAATTGTGAAGAATGTGTGAAATCGAAGAGGGAAGATCAAGAGATACAAGTTTACTATAGCAGGTAACATAATTTAGTATTTTTAGTTATTTATTCATAATTTTACATGTTTTGATTCTAAGTTTTTCATTGATTCTTCAATATATTTAAGTTTTGAAAAATTAATAATAAATATTTTTTTATTTTTAGTTATGGGGTTAGATAAAAGTTGGATGCATATGCTTGATAGGACACAACCTTTGTATGAAAAAGGAGTTCTTGAATTTATTGAATTTGCATTTACCGGGTTTGATGAAGATCAGTTACTCTGTTGTCCGTGCAAAAGATGTAACAATAACCTATTTCGGACTAAAAGAATCATATATGAGCACTTAATCACAATTGGGATAAGAAGAGATTATGTTATATGGGATCTTCATGGAGAAGTAGTGAAGGAACATCATAGAGATGGTGATAAATAAAATTATAATGAGGAGATTCATAATATGTTACATGATCTTGGAAGTGCTTTTAATGTTGAAGGTAACATAGAAAATAAAGAAGCAAGTGATACAAGTCCAAAGAGTAAGAAGATGAATGAAAAAGCGTCAAAGTTCTATAAATTATTAGAGGATGTTGAGGAGGAACTATATCCTGGTTGTGAAAATTTCTCAAAGTTATCATTTATTGTTCAATTATTAAATATCAAATGTCTATTTGGTTTGAGTGCAAAAGCAATTGATGCCTTACTTGCTTTATTAGTAAAAGCTTTTCCACAAGAGAATAAAGTTCCTAGGTCTTATTCTGACGCTCGAAAAGTTATTCGTGAACTTGGACATGATTATATAAAAATTGATGTTTGCATTAATGATTGCATTCTTTATCGAGGTGATTATTTGAAATTAACATCTTGTCCAACATGTAAATTTCCTCGATATAAGGATCTAGATCAAAAGTTACCCCAAAAAATTATGCGTTATTTTCCTTTAGCCCCAAGGTTACAACAATTATATGTATCCGCCAATATTGCTAAAGAAATGAGATGGCACAAAGAAAAGCCTTTCGGTGAAGATGGAAAAATGAGACATCCAGCTGACTCTATTGCTTGGAAGAGTTTTGATTCACGATATCCATCATTTGCAGCAGATTCACGCAATATTAGACTTGGCCTAGCAAGTGATGGTTTCAATCCATTTGGAAATATGAGTACATCATATAGTGTGTGGCCTGTAGTTTTAATTCCTTATAACTTGCCTCCTTGGATGTGTATGAAAGATCCTTATTTCATAATGTCAACACTTATTCCTGGTCCAAAATCTCCTGGAAATGATATTGATGTGTATTTACAACCTTTGATTGATGAATTGAAAGAACTATGGGAGAATGGTGTAGAAACATATGATGCATCAATGAAAGAAACATTTCGGTTACATGCATCAATTTTGTGGATTATTAATGATTTCCCCGCATATGGGAATCTATCAGGATGGAGCACCAAAGGAAAATATGCTTGTCCTTGTTGTAACGAGGATACATGGTCCTTAAGTTTACCGAATGGAAAAAAAATTTGTTATATGGGAAGTCGTCGATTTTTGCCACTTGACCATTCTTGGAGAAATAATGCAAAAGCCTTTGATGGAAAGAAAGAAAAAAGACCACCTCCGAGACAATTATCTGGAGATGATATAGTTCAACAATATCAACAATTTGATCAGGTTAGTATTATCATGTGTTTTTATTATTTTAAATAATATAATTAAATATAAAATGTTATTATGTTTATATTATTTTTTAATTTAAATATTAAAATATTTATATTAGAAAAAAATATAATTAAAATTAATAAGATATTTTCCTTATTAATTTAAATATAAATTATAAATTAAGAACTTAACATGTAATTTTCTAAAATAAAATCAAATTAATATAAAAATAGGGTGTAACACGATAACTAACTTTATCTTTATAATTTATAAAATCTAGAATTAAAATGATAATGTTATTTGTTTTATAATTTTTTTAAAATATTTTAAAAATTTAAACATTATTTTAAACGTAAATTTAATCTAATGATTTTAAAAGATAAAACAAAATGATTTATAAAACTAACTTAGTTTTTAAATATAAAATTTATATTTCAAATAAGAATATTATTTTTTTATATTATTTATTCACATAATATTTTAAATTTAAACTAATACTTTTAAACAAAAATTCAAAGTAATATTTTTAAAAGATAAAACAACATTATATTTATTTTATGCTAAATGACTTTTTATATTAAATGATATAGTTAGTATATATAAATTATATAATTATATATAAATTTATAGTTAGTATTATGTAAATGATTCTAAAAGATAACTTTTATTAAATGATCTAGTTAGTATATATAAATTTAACCAATTTTAAATTTTAAATTTATTACTTAAATTTATAATAAATAATCATTATTTTGTTTATTAACCTATAACTCTCTTTCCACTATTTAAATATATTAATTTTTTCCTTTCTCCTATTTTTACTATTTTTTAAATATATAAATTATAATAACTTACTTTTAACCCTTTTATTTTTTCTATCCTATGATATTTTCTATTTTTTAATTATAATTCTTTTTATTTTAATTTTAATATATAAATATTTTTATTTTTTGAATTATAATTTTTTTTATATAACCATAGATATTAACTCATGAATTTTTTATTATTTTATTATTTTTATTAGTATTCTCATGCTTATCCCTTTAATAATAAATGCAGGTGATATTTGGTAAATTTATGAAGAAAAGAAAGCGAGGAAAAAATCAATTACCTAAGAATTGGAAAAAGAAAAGTATTTTTTTTGAATTGCCTTATTGGAAATGTCTAAAATTACATCATAATTTAGATGTCATGCATATTGAAAAAAATGTTTGTGATAACATAATAGGAACATTGATGGATCTTGAAAAAAAGACAAAAGATAGTTTAAACTCCCGATTTGATCTAGCTTATATGGGTATACGACGAGAACTTCATGCGACCATGATTGAAGAAGGAAAATACACATTCCCTCACGCATGTTACACTATGTCATCTAGGGAAAAACATGCATTTTGTCAATTTCTTGTTGATCTAAAGGTTCCAGATGGTTATTCATCTAATATTTCTCGTTGTATAGACGTCCAAGGGGGGAAAATATATGGGATGAAATGTCATGATTGTCATGTATTTTTACATCGTTTTCTCCCTCTATCGATTCGTGGTGTTCTTCAAAAGGAAGTTTGTGAGGCTTTAATTGAACTAAGTTTTTTTTTAGAGAGTTATGCTCCAAGACATTGAGTTTAGAGAGCCTAAGCTCTCTAGAAAAAACTATAGTTTTGACTTTGGGTAAGTTGGAAAAAATATTCCCTCCTTCCTTTTTTGACATAATGATCCATCTACCCATTCACTTAGTAAATGAGGCAAAGATTGCTGGCCAGTACAATATCGTTGGATGTATCCTATTGAAAGATACCTTCGTAGGCTTAAATCATATGTGAGGAATAAGGCTCATCCAGAAGGATGTATTGCTGAAGCTTATATTGCACAAGAGTGTGTTCACTTTTGTTCAAGGTATTTGCATGGAGTTGAAACAAGATTGAATAGATACGGCAGAAATTATGAAGGTGATCTAGATCGGTTAAATAAATCAAAATTGAAAATTTTTTTAGAAGTTGGAAAACCATTACATGGAAAAAAATATGTTGAGCTAAATACAGTAGAACAAGAGCAAACAAGAATTTATATTCTTCAAAATTGTGATGAGGTCTCACCTTTTATTCAGTAAGTGATTTTCTTAAATTACATATTTATGTTGTTATTGTAAACCTATAATTTATTGTATTCTGACATTAATGTGTTAATAATATTTGTGATAAATATATTATTATTTTTACTTTTAATAAGATTACAGTGATAATTTTAAATTTAGTCACTAGTATAATTGTGATAAATTAAAAATTTGTTACAAATAATATATATATTGTGACAAATATGTTGTTATTGTTACTTTTAACAAAATTATAGTGACAATTTTTAATTTGGTCACTAATATAATAGTATTTGTGGTAAATTAAAAAATTGTTACAAATAATATATATATAGTGACAAATTTTATATTTGTCACTAAAATTTTGTCACTAAAAGTTATATTTCTTGTAGTGATTGTTAAGACGCATACCTTTCAAAACAGTTTCTTGCGTGTTGTCCTTCACTATGTTGCATGCAGTTGATTCAAAGATAACTTTCAATCCTTTGTCACATAGTTGGCTGATACTCAGAAGGTTGTGTTTTAATCCTTCTACAAGTAACACGTCTTGAATCATGAAGTTGTTGCTTACCGTATTTGTCCTTATCCAAGAATTTTTCCCTTGTTGTTATCACCATATGTCACATGTCCTTGACTCTTCTTTGTGAAGCTTTCAAAGTTGCTCTTGTCACCGGTCATGTGCCTGGAGCATCCGCTATCAAGAAACCAGATCGATTTCTTATCCTGTGATGAGGCTTTATCATTACTTTTTGTCATCGAGCAAAGATTTGCTTCTTCTTCTCCATCACTGCTTTTGGAAGAACTCTCTTGTGTTGTGGAAGAATCATTATCCTCCCAAGCAATATAAGCTTTGTGTTTGCTCTTATAGATACCGTTCTTCTCTTTCTTAAGTTTCAGACAGTCTGATTTGATATAGTCAAGTTTTCCACATCCATAGCACTTGTACCTATTGATTTTCTCTTTTCTTTGCTGTCTCTTTTTCCTGTTCTTCATAAAACGAGAAAACTTTTAACAAAAAGAGATATATCGGAATCCGAAAACTTACCTTCATTTTCACTTTCATCCTGTGAAGTTTTTACTGCATTTAGAGTTATCGTCTTGGCTTGGTTCTGTTCACTATTCTTTAACCTTTGTAGTTCCATCTCACGCTCTCGCAGCTTTCCAAATAGAGTAGCAATATTCATTTTTGTGAGATCCTTTGATTCTGTAATAGTAGTGACCTTTGGTTGCCAATTCCTGTCTAAGGATTTCAAGATCTTTGTGTTCAACTCCTCATTGTCAAAACTCTTTCCTAATGTTTTCAAGTAATTTACTATATGTGTGAAACGTGTCTAAAAATCAATTATGCTTTCATTCTGCTGCATTTGAAACAATTCATACTCCTGGATGAGTGTGTTCTTACGTGCTCACTTTACTTCATTTATTCCTTCATGTGCCACTTCAAGAGTGTCCCATATTTCTTTTGCCGTCATGCATTGTGAGACCCTGAAAAATTCATTACGAGTTAAGGTAGAAACAATAGCGTTTTAGGCTCTTACATCATATTGGGCACGCTTATTTTCATTTGGCGTCCATTGGTCAAAAGTCTTTATTGTTCTCATTGGAATGTAGGGACCATTGACTATAGCATCCCAAACACCGTAATCTAGTGTTTGAAAAAAATATTTCTATTCTCGCCTTCCAAAACTGATAGTCTTCACCTTCAAATAGTGGAGGTCTGTTTATTGAGGTTCCTTCCCTGTAAATTTGATTCTGCATAGACATCTTGACAGATCTTTTAGAAATAATTTATCTAACCAAGCTCTGATACCACTTGTTAGACAAATGACATCTAGAGGGGGTGAATAGATGCACAAATTAAAATAGATGCCAAATTAAAAATTTATTTTAAGATGTCCAATAATTTATTAATTCAATTTTAATTATCAAATAAAATATAGATAAAGCGAAGCGATATAATCAGATAGATAAAGGGAAAGATTCAAGTGTGGAGATGTTCGGGTATAGCCAACCCTACATCCAGTTCCCAGTCAACTCTAATCACAAGAGTAACTCCCAATTCATTATCTTTAAAATTCAGTTTACAAATTACAATCAACTCAGCAGAGGAACCAGTAAAAAGTAAACTAATTAAAAAGACAATCACCTCCTTAGAAACCCACTTAGGATGAACACCTCCCTAGAATCCACTAGGGATGAATACCTCCTCTTAACAAACCAAAGGATGAAAAGCGTCTCCTTTGCCACCGACACACAAAGGATGAACACCTCCCTAGAATCACTCTAGCGATGAACACCTCCCCGAACAAATCGAAAGGGTGAAAGCACCTCTTTAGAATCTCACTAAGAATGAACACCTCCCTGAACAAATAAAAGGGATGAATAGTTTCCACACAGGAAACCCAAAGAAATATAACAGAATAACAACAACCACTTAAACCCATAAAAGATGAATGTAATAAAATAAGAATAGTCACACCTGGATAATGGAGACAACAAATTGTGGAAGCCTGTAGAATGCCAACCTTCAAGAACAAGTGTGATTAACAATGAAAGTGCATAAGGCAGTAGAGAAGAGAGTTTTCTCAGAAGGTGTAAAATATCATTGTTGCCTTGCTCATAATTATTTTCTTAAAATTGAATGAATGTAAAATTATATTTTCGAATTCTTTAATTATGTATTTTTTATTTTTCGCCAAAACACATTTAAATAGGAAAATAACATCAGAAAATATTCGTTGGTCATTAATACTTTTGTAGAGAAAAATCAGGATGTATTAAAAAATATTTATTCTTCAAAACGGATATATTTTTCAAATTTGAACTGCCATAATCGATTATGTTACCAGTATAATCAATTATGATAGAGAGAAAATTGTTTTTCCATTTCTGATGCATCATAATCAATTATGACAATGAAAAATGTCATGTTACTAAATTGTATCACACTTGTGCTTTGGAGGCTTATACATAATACCACTTCATTAACTTGTACTTCCATATCTAGTATTCTAAGACTCTATCTAGTCTTCAGAAATCATCTTGGGCTTGCTTGATGTTTGAATGGAATATTTATCAAAATCATATCTTGAGTTTGCTTAAATCTTGAATGTTGTTGACTTGAATCATCATCAAAATCATCTCTTGGGAATGTAGGGACATGTTTCACATTGCAATAAATCTCCCCCTCATTGCTTTCACCATAGAACCGGAAAAGAGAGGTGAAGAGGAAAGTCCACCAGCTGATAAAGATAGATATCAAAAACTAATTGGGAAGCTAATCTACCTAACTCACACCAGGCCTGACATTGGGTTTGTTGTCACTCTGACTAGTCATTATACATCTAATCCAACTGAGGCCAACATGAACATGGCAAACAGAATACTCCAATACCTCAAAGGTACACCAGACCGAGGGCTCTACTTCAAGAAGAACTCAAACATAGGTATTGAAGTCTATACTGACTCAGATTAGGCAAGATGTCTCTTTGATAGGAAATCAACTACAAACTATTGTTCCTTTGTGTGGGGAAACTTGGTGAAGTAATAAGCAACCTGTGGTGGCAAGGAGTAGTGCAGAAGCTGAATTTAGAGTTATGACTCAAGGTATCTGTGAAGGAATCTGGCTTAAGAGGATGTTAGATGAAATCAAAATTCCTATCTATTACACTATGAGGATAATGTGTGACAACAAAGCTGTTATAAGCATATCAAAGAACTCAGTCCACCATGATAGGATAAAGCATGTAGAAATTGATCGACACTTCATTAAAGAAAAAATTGATCATGGTATTATAAGTGTTGACCATGTTTCATCATGCAGGCAAACAACAGATATCCTGACAAAGGCTCTTCCAAGGAACACATATGAAAACATCAGATCAAATCTGGGTACGATAGACATCTACCACCCAGATTGAGGGGAGTGTTGAAGATCAACACTATCAATTAAAATAATTCAATTATGATAGGATTTAATGATAATATAATCAGTTTTATTTTGTTATTTATACACAGTTATGTACAACATTTATAGGGAGAATATTTCCTTGATTTTCAGGGATAAATTAGTGTATATGTTTATTACCTTGTATTCTATTTATACCTCCTTTGCATCTTTTCCAAAATAAGAAATACACAACGTATTTTCCGCATTTGTTAATCATCCAAACCAATGGGTATCACCTACTCTTATTAAAGAGTTTGGATAATGTAGGCTATCCAAGTTTAACATGTATAATAGGTGAATAGGTGGAGTAAGTTAGTATGTACAAATTTAAAAATCTCCAAGGACTTAAGAAGGTTTGGATGTTTCCATTACACATTTGAACCAAAGGAATGAGAAAAGGAAAGATAACCTTGAACCTAGCTTATCTTTGGCTAGGATAGGGATTTTTTAACCTATAGGAAGGTAATGGATTTTGTTTGTCTTGGTTGGAAGATGATAGGGTAGGTTTTAGTAATGTTCTTGAAGGTAGATGAAAGAAACTATTAGATCATACAATGTAAACATCAGCATCTCATGACTAGTCATCCGAAGGGGCATTTGATGATAAATAGAGATTTTTACAAAGCTTTTAAAACCTCTTTAAAAATAGTTAATAGATTATGAATTGTATATAGTGATAATATGTAGAGTACAAAAAAAACTCTTGGCTTTATAGTAATTCTCTCAACCTGAGCTACGTCTAGTTTTATTCTAACCAATTATTAGACGGTTCTTCCATAATAAACCAAATTACAAACAAATATTTTTAAGTGTGACTTATAGCTTACAAATGAGCAAACAATGTCACTCCTGAAATCCTTTAACTCGCCATGAGTTAAAGAATGAGTATTATCTGATCACCAAGTTATTTCTAGCTTCCCCGAGTACATTATGTCTTTTTAAGCAATACAAATAAATTTGTGTGAAAGATTTACAAGATGATAACTCTCAATAGAGGATATAGAAGCTAATTCCTCTTTATAAAATATTTACTTCATAGAGTGAAGAATATACAAATAAAATTTCTCTTATAAGCTAAGTCGATTAGACTGAAATAACATATAAATTATTCCTATGTTTTATTCATGTAGAAAGCATTATCATTTTCTTTTACATGAAAATATCTCTATTTATAAACTTCTTGCAAGGATAATCATTGAAATGTTGAGTCTTTTTTATGCATAAAAGGTACGAGTTTTGGCAAGCCTTTGGGAGTTTCAAAGAGTGCAACAACTTTTGTGTTTCTTTACGAAATAAAGCCATAAGTTTTACAAAATGTCTTTAAGCAACTCTACTTTTGCATGTACAAGTTTTCTAATAGCTTAAAGAGGAATATTTGACTTGTAGGTCTATTTTCCTTAAAGTTTGTGCTAATTTGATATCCAAACATCAAACAATGTAGTGGTCATCAACTAAGGTAATCTATAAGATGGTTTGGTGTATCATTTGATGGCATAAGACAAGTTTAAGACATAATTCAATTGAGATATGCTAGACTAGTTGCATGGTCTTATAAGCACATTATTAAATACACAAAATTGTGTTACTCATTAAAATCATTAGGTATTTTCTAGTCTTATAAAAGAATTAGGATCGTCTAGACTATTTGAGTATAACAATATCTTTTTTTTTATGATAACAAATATCATTAATTTTGTTAATAAAATAAATATGCATAAGTGTTTTGTAACGATGTTGCGTGATTTTTTTGAATCATTCTAATCGTCTTACGTAGTCATTCTATCATGACTAGTCAAGATAATATCAAAGTAATTGAGATAGAATAAGAGTATGTAAAACAATTCATTCATTAGAGCTTATTATTTATAGATCACTCATATAATGTGTATCTGAGTTAAGAATCACATCAAATATTTTAGAGGATAGAGATGAGAGTACTAGATAGGGGATTTTACTTGCGCACCATTTTTAGAGATGCATATCATATGATCACCACTTGCAATTTTTTGTAGGGTATAAATTTTATGGGTCCTTTTCCTATTTATTTTGGTTATTCTTATGTTTTACTTATTGTTGATTATGTATCTAGATGGATGGAGGCTATGGACACCAGGACTAATGATTCTAAATTGTTCAATTATGTAACATCTAACATTTTTTGCAAGTTTGGTGTACCAACAACCATTATTAGTTGTCAGAGGAGCCATTTTTGCAATAGAACTATGACAACTTTGTTCTAGAAGTATGAAGTCTCTCATAGTTTCTACACCATATCACCACGTATTAATGGGCAAATTGACGTATCTAACAAAGAGATTAGACATATTTTGCAAAAATTGGTTCACCAAAGAATAGAGATTAGAGCATAATGTTAAATTATGCTTAATGAGCTCATAAGACAACTTATCAGACACCATTATGCATGTCACCATATTAGGTTGTATTTAGTAAAGCATACCACCTTCAAGTGAAGAATGAACATCGTCCATATTCGGCAATGAATAGGTTTGACTTGACACTTGATTAGATTGGTAGAGAAAGGAAGTCTCAATTACAAGAGTTTGATGAAATTCACGTAGAAGCCTATCAAAACTTAAAAGATGTATAAGAAACATGTGAGAAAATGTCATGATAGTAAGGTGTCAATAAAATATTTCCTTATGGGTCAGAAAGTGTTATTATTTAACTTTCGCTTAAAATTTATTATTGGTAAGTTCTATTCTAAATAGAATGGACCTTTTATTGTTAATAATATTTTTTCAGATGGTGCAGTTGAGATTAAAGATAAAGTTATTGGAAAAGTTGTAAAGGTATGGTCATATCAATTAAATAAGTTCCATGAGAGCATACCTAAGAACGAGACCTTGTACTTGATGGACGTACCTCTGATAGAGCCCATCCTAGTTGATAATATTCCTAATTAAGAACTTGAATGATTTTTCTTTTTCTTGTCTTATTTTATTATTTTCTTTTGTTTTTGCATTATTTTGTTTCTTGGTTTTCTTTCTAGCAGTACAGTTTCACATTCAAGACAATGTTTGATTCAACTATGGAGAAGTGTATTATTGATTTAGGTGTAATTGTTTAGAATACTTGATCATAATTTTTTTTTAAAATAATAAAAGAAATTGTGAGCAATTTTATCGTTCTTAGTTAGAAGGTCAAGCATGATATATATGTTTCTTACATTTGTATTATTTAGCTATTTAGTCATATTGACTTACCTTGTATTATTTCCACTTGTATATCCCTTTGATTTTTATAAACATTTTTCTTAATGATTTTGTAGCTCATTACAAGCTTTGAAAGTGAACAAAGGTTATATGTCCAACCTTTGGGATTAAAAGAGCTTTAAAATTATTTTGGGAATTGGTTAAAAATAAGTAGAGGGTGTTACCTTTTTTTTATTCTTTTATTTATTTGATGTATATTGAGGTTTTGATGCATTATGAGTAGATTGAAAGTAGTTTAAAACTGTTGGAAGTTCCACATCGCCTACCTCATGTCATTTTGTATGGTTTAAATACATGTTAGGCTACTCCACATATTGCCAATTGGTTTTATGTTGGAACCTTAACATGGTATCTAGAGCTTAAGGTTATCTTGAATTTTTTTTTCGCCTTTTGTCCACTGCTGGAGCCGCCCCACCGCTGCTGGTAAACTAATCCTCCACATCAGAAAAGAATTATCTTTGTTATTGAATTTTATTTGGTAGTGTGAAAGTGCATGTCTAGGAAAGTTCTAGCAATGAAAGACTTGGTATTTAAGTGTGTCCATTAGTGACTCACCTCTCTTTCGTGGGAACTTACCTGGTGTACTAGTTCACGTTGCTGTTACCGATGCCACTGGAGCAGTCACTGGATCCATCGTTGCCAGAGAATTCGCTGGAGTTTCATTTTTTGACCAGTGACATATGATTTTGCTTGTCTCGGTCAGGTGACCACCGTGCCGTTGAGATCACCACTATCGAAGTTGGTTGTCCCGTTGTCTCCTGCGCTGTTTAGTCTTAGCAAACTTATTTTTAGTATTCTCATTTTAGATTTGTGCTTCGTGGGTTAATTGTATTACTTTGGATTGTTTTAGGGTTTGTTCTCCTGCTCTTCATGACTTCTTCCACTTCTTCTACTATTTTCAATTTTGTTAATGATTCTTTTGTGTTGACATCCCATCGTGATGACCGGACTCACCCTCGCAAACAGGGAAAATGGCGTCCTAAGTGTGAACATTGTGGGAAGCTAGGTCACAAGATTAACAAGTGTTATATATTACATTGCCATCCTCCTCGGTCTACTGCAGTTCTTCAGACCAATCTTTCCCCACCTTTATCTGTTGGGGATCCTCCTTCTTCTGTTGCATCCGACATGCCTGCTATGTTCAACAAATTTCTCGAATGGTATAAGGATCAATAGTCTTCTAGTTCCACTATATCTGTCACACATACAAATACATATTTTGCTGGTCTGACCCAATAATTTTCTCTTGGTCCTTGGGTTTTTGATTCAGGAGCCACTGATCATATTACTGGTAACAAATCTTTGATCTCCTCTTTATCCTCTCCTAATCATTTACCTTCTGTTACACTAGTTGATGGCTCTAGAGTATCATCTCATGGTGTTGGAACGGTTAAACTTTTTCCTTCTTTAACCATAGATAATGTTCTTTATGTCCCTGGGTCTCCTTTTAACATGTTGTCCATCAGTCATCTAACTCGTTCTCTTGATTGTGTTGTTACTTTTACCAGTAATTCTGTGTGTTTACAGGACCGAAGTTCGAAACAGGTGATTGGCACAGGATGTGAGTCTCATGGTCTTTATTATCTCCGTCCCTCTACACATGTTAGTACAGTTATGGAGTCTCCCTCTCTTCTTCATGCTCAGTTAGGTCATCCAAGTCTTACCAAGTTACAAAAACTTGTCTCTGCCTTGTCCAACTTATCTAGTTTGGCGTGTGAGTCATGTTAATTAGGCAAGCATAGTCGTACTTCCTTTCCTCGTAGTTTCACACGTGGTGTTTCGTCCCCTTTAGTCGTGGTTCACTCTAACATTTGGGGACCTAACCGCGTTAAGTCTACTTTAGGTTTTCAATACTTTGTTACTTTCATTGATGATTATTCCATATGCACTTGGTTATTTTTGATGAAAAATCGTTCTTAATTATTTCATATCTTTCAAACTTTTTTTAATGAAATTCAAACTCAGTTCGGTGTTTCTATTAGAGTTTTGCGTAGTGATAATGACCATGAATATCTTTCTCATTCTTTTAAACAATTCATGGTTTTTCACATTATTTTTCATCAAACTTCTTGTGCTTATACACCTCAACAAAATGGTGTAGTTGAATGTAAAAATAGACATCTTATTGAAACAACTCGCACACTTTTAATTCATGGAGATGTTCCTCAACATTTTTGGGGTGATGCTCTTCTTACTGCATGTTATCTCATTAATCGAATGTCTTCTTCGGTTTTAGATAATAAAATACCTCATTCCATTTTATTCCCTCATGAACCACTTCATCCTTTACCTCTGAAAGTTTTCGGGTCTACATATTTTGGTCATAATTTAAGTTCTGGTCATGACAAACTTTCTCGTAGATCACATAAATGTGTTTTCTTAGGGTTTACAAGATCACAAAAAGGATACAAAAGTTTTTCTCCTTCTCTTAACCATTATTTTGTGTCTGCAGATGTCACCTTTGATGAGTTGTCTCTTTATTTTAAAAGTCAATCTTCACCTCTGTCTCCATCCAATCTTGTCAACACTCCTTGTACATTTAATGTTCCTGTTGTTTGTGACCCTCTAACTATGCCTTCTTCACCATTAGTTCCTGCTCCGCATACAACTTCTTCTCCACTGCCTCTTCAGATTTATATTTCTCGAAACCAATCACAACCACCACCATGTGACTCCACTCAAGTGTCAACTACTATGTATCCTCTGGATCTGACACATGAGTCTGACCTTCCCATTGCCCTCCGAAAAGGTATTCGTTCTACACGTAATCCCTCTCCCCATTATATTGCTTTGAGTTATCATCGACTGTCATTACCTTTTTATACATATCTTTCCTCTATTTCTTCTGTGACCATTCCAAAAACTGTTCGTGAACCTTTAGCCCATCCTGGTTGGCGTCAGGCCATGTTAGATGAACTAAGTGTTCTTCATAATAGTGGAACTTGGGAATTGGTCCCGTTACCGTCTGGGAAATCTATTGTTGGTTGCAGGTGGGTGTTTGCTATCAAAGTTGGACCTGATGGTACTATTGATCGTCTCAAAGCTCGTCTTGTGGCCAAAGGTTATACTCAAATTTTTGGGTTGGATTATGGAGATACCTTTTTCCCTGTGGCAAATATGGCTTTTGTTCGTTTATTTATCGCCATGATCGTTCTTCAACAATGACCTATTTATCAACTGGATGTTAAAAATGTTTTCCTCAATGGTTATTTGCAAGAAGAAATATATATGGAGCAACCTCCTGGGTTTGTTGCTCAGGGGGAGTCTTCTGGGATGGTATGTCTTCTTCGCAAATCCCTATATGGCCTAAAACAGTCTCCTAGGGCTTGGTTTGGAAAGTTTAGCAAGGTTGTTCAACAATTTGGTATGACTCGGTGTGAAGTAGATCATTTTGTCCTTTATCGACACTCAAATGATGGATGTGTTTACTTGATAGTATATGTTGATGACATCGTTCTTACAGGTAGTGACAACCATGGCATCTCTCAGTTGAAACAACATCTCTGTCACCATTTTCAGACCAAAGATCTTGGTAAACTTATATATTTCTTGGGTATTGAGGTTGCACAGTCCAATGATGGTATTATCTCAGAGGAAGTATGCCATAGATATTTTGGAGGAAACTGGGTTGATGAGTTCAAAGTTTGTTGATATACCCATGGATCACAATACTAAACTTCTACCAAATCAGGGGGAGCCTATATCTGATCCTGAGCAGTATAGAAGATTGGTTGGAAAATTGAATTATCTTACAGTTACTTGTCCTGACATTTCCTTTGCAGTCAATATGGTAAGTCAATTTCTTAATTCACCATGTGAAGATCATTGGAATGCAGTCATTTGTATCTTGAAGTATATTAAAGGATCTCCTGGAAAAGGATTGTTATATGGTTCTAATAACCATACAAGAGTTGTTTGCTACTCAGATGCTGATTGGGCAGGATCTCCTTTGGATAGAAGATCTACATCTAGATATTGTGTCTCCATTGGTGGTAACTTGATCTCATGGAAAAGTAAGAAACAAAGTGTTGTGGCAAGATCCAGTGCAGAAGCATAATATAGAGTTATGGCCTCAGCTGCCTGTGAACTTGTTTGGCTCAAGCAATTACTTAGAGAGTTACAATTTGGAGATGTCACTCAAATGACACTTGTGTGTGACAATCAGGCTGCTCTTCATATTAGTTCTAATCCTGTCTTTCATGAGAGGACCAAACACATTGAGATTGACTGTCATTTCATTCGAGAAAAGATTATGTCTAGAGATATCAAGACTGAGTTTGTTAACTCAAGTGATCAGTTAGCAGATATTTTCACTAAGTCTTTACGGGGGCCTAGAATTAATTATATTTGTAACAAGCTTGGCACATACGATTTGTATGCTCCAGCTTGAGGGGGAGTGTTAGATATTATTTAGATATTGTTTAGATATAATTTGATATTGTTAGATATTGTTAACCACAATATCAAACAATATCTTCTGTTTATTCTATTTTTCGGTTACTCTTTTAGTTATACCTCTCTGTTTTTCGCCTTTTGTCCACTGCTAGAGCCGCCCCACCGCTGCTGGTAAACTGATCCTCCACATCAGAAAAGAATTATATTTGTTACTGAATTTTATTTGGTAGTGTGAAAGTGCATGTCTAGGAAAGTTCTGGCAAGGAAAGACTTGGTATTTAAGTGTGTCCATTAGTGACCCCCCTCTCTTTCCTGAGAACTTACTTGGTGTACTAGTTCACGTTGTTGTCACCGCTTCCACTGGAGCAGTCATCGGATCCGTCGCTGCTGGAGAATTCGCCGGAGTTTCATTGATCGGTGACATATGATTTTGCTTGTCTCAGTCAGGTGACCACCGTGCCGTTGAGATCACCACTATCGGAGTTGGTCGTCCCGTTGTCTCCTGCACCGTTTAGTCTTGGCAAACTTATTTTTAGTATTCTCATTTTGGATTTGTGCTTCGTGGGTTAATTGCATTACTTTGGATTGTTTTAGGGTTTATCTCCCACTCTTCGTGACTTCTTCTACTATTTTCAATTTTGTTAATGATTCTTTTGTGTTGACATCCCATCGTGATGACCGGACTTGCCCTCACAAACAGGGAAAAGAGCATCCTAAGTGTGAACATTGTGGCAAACTAGGTCACAAGATTAACAAGTTTTATACATTACATGGTCGTCCTCCTCGATCTGCTGCAGTTGTTCAGACCAATCTTTTCCCACCTTTATCTGTTGGGGATCCTCCTTCTTCTGTTGCATCCGACATGCCTGTTATGTTCAACAAATTTCTCGAATAGTATAAGGATCAACAGTCTTCTAGTTTCACTATATCTGTCACACATACAAATACATATTTTGCTGGTCTGACCCAATCATTTTCTCCTGGTCCTTGGGTTTTTTATTCAGGAGCCACTGATCATATTACTGGTAACAAATCTTTGTTCTCCTCTTTATCCTCTCCTAATCATTTACCTTCTGTTACACTAGTTGATGGCTCTAGAGTATCATCTCATGGTGTTGGAACGGTTAAACTTTTTCCTTCTTTAACCATTGATAATTTTATTTATGTCCCTGAGTCTCCTTTTAACATGTTGTCCATCAGTCGTCTAACTCGTTCTCTTGATTGTGTTGTTACTTTTACCAGCAATTCTATGTGTTTACAGGACCAAAGTTCAAAACAGGTGATTGGCATAGGATGTGAGTCTCATGGTCTTTATTATCTCCGTTCCTCTACACATGTTAGTACAGTTATGGAGTCTCCCTCTCTTCTTCATGCTCAGTTAGGTCATCCAAGTCTTACCAAGTTATAGAAACTTGTCCCTGCCTTGTCCAACTTATCTAGTTTGGCATGTGAGTCATGTCAATTAGGCAAGCATAGTCATACTTCCTTTCCTTGTAGTTTCACACGTGGTGTTTCATCCCCTTTTGTCGTGGTTCACTCTGACATTTGGAGACCTAGCCACGTTAAGTCTACTTTAGGTTTTCAATACTTTGTTACTTTCATTGATGATTATTCCAGATACACTTGATTATTTTTGATGAAAAATCATTCTAAATTATTTCATATCTTTCAAACTTTTTTTAATGAAATTCAAACTCAGTTCGGTGTTTCTATTAGAGTTTTGCGTAGTGATAATGACCATGAATATCTTTCTCATTCTTTTAAACAATTCATGGCCACTCACGGTATTTTGCATCAAACTTCTTGTGCTTATACACCTCAACAAAATGGTGTAGCTGAACGTAAAAATAGACATCTTATTGAAACAACTCACACACTTTTAATTCATGGAGATGTTCCTCAACATTTTTGGGGTGATGCTCTTCTTACTGCATGTTATCTCATATTATTTGATATTGTTAAGATATTGTTAGATATTGTTAACCACAATATCTTCTGTTTATTCTGTTACTTTCAGTTACTCTTTTAGTTGTATCTCTCTACTATAAATAGACTACCCTATGTGTGATTTATACACAAGAGAGATTAATCTCAAACTATATTTCCTCTATATTCAACATGGTATCAGAGTCAAAGCCTAACATCTTTCCGGTTGTTGTCTTGGGCCAAAAGTTGCCCTTTCGTTGGGTCAAAAAGTACCATTTGCCTGGTCCGGCAGGCTTCGTTGGCGGGGACGTGTTGGAAGTCCCACATCGCCTACCTCATGTCATTTTGTATGGTTTAAATAAATGTTAGGCTACTCCACATATTGTCAATTGGTTTTATGTTGGAACCTTAACAAAAACAAAAGCATGAGAAAATATGGGAAATATAAGTATGTGTGGTATGAAAAGAAAGAAAGACAAAAAAAATATGAAAAATTGAAAAAAATCTAAAAAAGTTAACTTTTGATTTTATTTTAATGATAGGTAGATTTCTATTTGTTTATTACTCATTTCCCATTGTTCCAATTTTTTGTTTTTTGTTTATAACTTGGAAACCCTTCTTTTGTTCTACCTTTACCTTGAACACATTACAAGACAAATAAAAGTCTTTTTCATCCTTAGGTGCATGTGTTTCAAGGAGAGTAAGTAACAGACTTTTCAAATCTATGATAATGTTTACTTTTATGATGTGCATTTAAGTATAAACATATGCTTAGAAACTTGAGAAAAAAAAAACTAAAACATATTCTTATGAGAATTTGACCATACTTCACCCTTAATTTAGTTAGATTGTGTTTTTTTGTTTATTTTTATATTTTGAATAAATTTGTTGTTGTCTTTATTATTTAACACTTTGGATGTATGATTTATTTTCTCTTTTGCTCACAATTTTATTTGTAGGATCCATTAAAAAGTTTACTTTTTTTGTTTAATATTGTTTTGTTTTTACTTTGTTTTATTATTTTTTAGTTTAATTTTTTTATTTTGCTTGGAAATGTAAAAAAATTAAGTGTGGGAGAATTTGATGACATATATTTTATATACACATTTATAATTTTATTTTCCATTAAAAACACTTTTTGTATGCTTTATTTTATGCTTTTAAATTATTTCTTTTTAGTTGCAATAAAATTTACTCAATATACATAATTGCTTTAATTTTGTATTTTTTACTAATGAAACATTTGCTTACTATACATAGTTGCATTAGAGTCTACATTTTTAAGATGAGAATATGGTTTGTTGGATTTGGAATCATTTGGTATTTAAGTTAAGATCAATTTCTTGTACTCTTGTATAGGAATTCTTATGTGTTTGACTTTTGTAATTGGACACGTGGGTCTAATTAGAATTTACATTTAGGTCAACTCCTAAAACCTTAATAAGAGCTTATATACATATTCATTAAACTTAATTAGGAAAAATTAAAAATTGATAGAAACTTAATTATGAATAAAATTAAATGATATTTTAATTTAATTCATAATTTTGATTTTTCAATTAAATTAATTAATTGAATCAATTAAATGTGTAACTTTGAATTTGTATCTATAAAGAAAAATGATATGAGGAAAGGGATGAATTTTGAATATGTGGACTGGTTTTTTTTGTTGAATTTAATTTCCCTATATTCTTGAATTTTTGTGATTTAATTTGTGTGTTTTAATTCTTGTGTTTTAAATAAAAAATCCTAAATTAATTTGTAAATAAAGCAAATTGAAGATGGAATATAATAGATATTATATTTGTGAATCAACCTAGATTATTCTTTACCTTACAACATCTTTTTAAAAAAATAGATACTTTAAATTAAAAACCACAATGAATCATCAAAATGTATTGCCTATTTATTTTCTTTTTTTACTAAAAAAAGTCAAAATTTAAAAAAATTCAAAAAATAGCCAAAACGATCGAATTTGGGAATTTGAGGTGCAACTCACATCCTTATCCTTTAGATATTGGGTTATAATCTCCTAATTTTTTTAGAGGTTCTGACCAAGTTTCGTATCATTCTAACAATGTCAGATTTTTTTTTTGGGAAATGTTTGTTACCAAAGATTTTTGTTTATTTATGTTGTAGGAAAAAAAAAAATCTTACTCAATGCATATGAACATTAAAAAAATCAAACCATGCATATGAAGATCAAAACAATAAAGACAGACGACAAAAACTAACACTTACCTAAAAAAATAAACAAAGACAATTTGAGAAATTGGGCACAATGCCCCCTCCCTCCCTTTAAAAATTTGGATTTTATTAATTAATATTAATATATTATTTATAATTTTATTTATTTGTTAAAAAATTTAAGTATATAATGTAAAATTATCATTTTAAAAAAGTTTGGCCCCATTCAACATAAGATGGGGGCTTTGCATATGGACACATGATTTGTGCCTTCGGTAACTTTGAATTTGATATTCAATGTTGCTTTGAGTTCAAAGTAGATATTTAAAAAACAATTCTGTAATATAATGCACGAACTAGATTGATTTAGAATGAGACAAGTCAACTATATTTCATCTTTAATTTGTTTTGTTTATAAATTAATTTGGGGATTTTTGATTTACAACATGATAATTGAAATAAAATAATTAAATTGTAAAAATCCAAAAATGCAAGAAAAAGAAATTCAAGAAAAGAAAAACATGTTCATAAATTAATTTGGGGATTTTGATTTACAACACAATAATTAAAATGAAATAATTAAATTGTAAAAATCCAAAAATGCAAGAAAAAGAAACTCAAGAAACGAAAAATCAATCCACATTTTTAAGGCTCATATAATTTCATATCATAATTTTTTAAAGATAAAAACTCAAAATTGAACATTTAACTGATTCAATTAATTAATTCAATAAAAAAAACTGATTAAATTGAAATTTTGTATCAATCAAAATATTTTTCAATCTATTCTATATCTAATAATTATATAATTAAAATTAATTTGGTTTCTAATTTTAATTTTAAAATTAAAAATACATAGATCAATATCATAAAATATAAATTTAAATTTAGAAAAAATAAGAACCACTCAAATGGTTAAATGATTAGTATAAAACTTAATTTAAATTATATAATCTTAATTTTAGAATTTAAACATCCACCAGGAACGAAGAAAAAAAATTAGAGGAAGAAAGATTGAAAGATAAAATGAAAAAATATCTCTTAATCAAAGATTAATAAATTTATATAAATTCTAATTACGATTATACGAATTAAAAAAAAATCAAACATGTTCTTATAAAAAAATATAGTAGTTTTTTTAATTTTAAAAATCATAAAAAAAAATCCAAATCAAACAAATGATATATCATTTGAACGCACTAAAAGTTTTATAATTAATATCTTAAAAAATATTAAACAAAAGTACAAAACTAAATCAATTATGTATATTAAACCTATTTTATTTTAAAATAAAAAATATTTAAAAACCGAAAATAAAACGTATAAAAAGTATTTTACATGTAAAATAATACTGTAAATATATAAATAAAATATGTATCATGTTCATATAAAGACATCGTCGTTTCTATTTAAATCATATTTAAATAGAGTCTATGTTCATTTAATTCATCTTTTTCATATCTTCTAAAAAAATCAACCAACATTTTTTTTTCTTTTTTCTTTTTACTAAGTCTCTTAGTCCTTTTCATCTTTGTATTTTTAAACATAAACATTCATATCCCAATTTGAGAGGTGTTAATACTAATATTTTTTTAAGAAAACTCTTCTTCTATGTATATTACTCATATCTCTTTTAAGAAAATTCAATAATTTTCTTTTTCTTTCTTTATTGTTCTGATTCGTTCCTTTCTTTAATGGTTATGTTTTATATAATAGTTTTCATAAATTATGTGATGTGGCATGGTGGGTTGAGACTTGAGAGACATAAGGTGAAGTTGGGAAAGAGTATGGTGATGCATGATAAGTGATGATTTGGTCATGTGTGAAACAGAAACAAGAAATGCGTGTGGGGGAGTTAAAGAAAGAAATGGTGTAGGTGTCTCCTGCAAGAGCTGCAATATATTTAATTTCTTCCTCGGTCAAACAAGTTAAGCATCAAGGTTACGTTTTTACCTTGCAAGACCATCATTCTTTTCTTACTTACCACACACTCCTCCTCCCTCCCTCACTTCTCATTTATTTTTGTCACTTCTCTTTCTTTTTTTTTTTTCTCAAATGGTAGTAATTTAGGCATAACTCTTTTCAATGAGTAAAATAAAAAAAATAAAAACTAACAAATTATGTAAGCAAATTTTATAAGACTAATAATTTATACATAAAATTTAAAAAATTAATTTATGTATATGTTAATTTTATTTTGTTTAAAAAAACCTATACATATTTTTTGTAAATAGTAAAATATTTATTTAATTTCTATTTACATAGATAATGCATAATTTAGTCTTTTAAAAACAGAAATTATGATTTAATTCTTGAATGCATAAAAATAACAATAGTTGTAACTATTCTTAAACATACAATTTAATGATAAATTGATCTTTAAATTTAGTAATTAAATATTAAAATGATAAAAATTATTATTTTGTATTTAATGTTTAAATATTATAACTTGATAATAAAATGGCTGTAAAAAACTTGACTATAGAAAAGAAATTATATATATTTGAGATTGAGTAGAATTTTTATTCGGTAAAAGATTAAGTTTTCACTTGTCTAAAGTTACAAAACAAAATATTCACTTGATTTTTTTTAATAAAATAATTCATTTTCCCCATATTAACAAAGGATACTATGTATATAAAATAAAATTACCTAATAAAAAAATAGTTAAAAAATAAGAGTTGAAAAAACAGTATTTAAAAGTGTTTTACTTTTTTTTTTTTTTTACTTCTTCTACTGCATTCTCAAGTTAAAGAAAAAGAAAAACAATTTAAAAACAATTTTCTATTTTTAGTCATTTAGATTGCCATTGATAAAGGAAACTAAATAGAAAATTTTACATTTTTTTATAATAACGTTAGAAAAATTTACAGTAAATGTTATAAGTATAAGCCAACTAATTATTATAACATTAATTACTGTAACATGATATTTAATTTAAAAATAATATTAAATCATCCTAAAATGAACGGTTCAATTATTATAATATGCAATATTTATATATATTTATATTTATATATATATATATATATATATATATATATATATAAAGATAAATAAATAAATTAATAGATGTCGGATAGATTGTTTGGCTGATTTGTTTAAGAAAGAAACTAATAAAAAAATTAGTTATTTTTCACAAATTTTCTTAGAAAAGTTTATTTAAATTTATAAAAAAATTTATTTTTTACAAATAATATATTTTACAATTAAAAGTCCCTTCAAAGTTTAGATAAATTGTGACACGGAACTATAAGATAATATTGAAGTATATATACTAACTATTTCTTAATTGTTTCTTGAAGAGAAACAAACGCAAGTGCATTTAATTTAACACGTTTGAAATATTAAACCTATATTTTTTTTAATCTTTCTTATTAATACGATTACAAAATAGGTTTTAATAACAATTAAAAATATTTTTTAATATTATTAAAGAATTGTTGTTGGTTTATCATATGTTTTAATAGTGTTTTTAAAGGCTATTGATAATTATCGTTAAATATAAAACATATAAAATTAGTTATTATTTTCATCGTCATGTATTTTTTTATTTAAATTATATCAATATTGAAATTAGTGATGATATTTAATGAAAATATATAATAATAATAATAATAATAATAATAATAATAATAATTAATAATACATATTTTAATAATAAAAATAAACAATGATAAATAATAGTTAAAGATAAATTTTATATATATATATATATATATATATATATATATATATATATATATGATATGTCAAATAATTAATTTAATGATCACTAAATATAAATATGATTTTGATAATTTTTTATAATTTTTATAATTTTAATATATAAATATGATTTTGATCCTTTAAATTTAATAATTTAATAATGATTAAATATATCTTATATATTTAAAATTTTGATATTTTATATTTTGATATTTGATATTTTGATATTTATTTATTATTTATTAATAATATATTATTTAATTTTAAAAAAAATTATTAATTAATATTCGTCACAAGAAAAAAGAGAAATGTGATGATGACAATAAAATTAATGAAAAAGATGATAAGTAAAAGTAAAATACAATATTCTACTGGTAGCATGACGAAAATGAAGCACAGAGAAAGAAAGATATATAAATAAACAGGAGAAAGAGAAAATAAAAATTAGATAGGTATTAGTAATTTTGTTTACAATTTTTTTTAAAACATGAAATATTATTTTACTTTTGTTATAAATTAAAAATAATAAACATGTAAAAATTTATCTATTCGATGATTTCTTTCTTTTGTAGTTTAAAAAATAATGCTTTGAAGTATAAAAATTAATTGAGATAATGTTTTAATTATTAAATTAATAATCTTTTTTAATTTATTTGGTATCGATAAAATAATGTCAATAAATAGTGTAACCGTCGTGTATTATATATATATATTATATATATATATATATATATATATATATATATATATATATATATATCACATACATCTATTAAGAGTATTTATCTGACTCTTCTTTATTTTATATTTGCATCTCAAATATGGAAAGACATAAAAAAAAAAAAAAGCTAATTAATCTATTTTATTTTATCACCTAATTTGTCACGTTGATATTTACCATTTACATCATTTTTTTTTAAGAACGCTATTATTAAGTTTCCACAACGACATCAATAATAATAATAATAAAATAAAAATTTAAAGCAAACTATAAGTTATTAAATCATACAACTCACATGTTTTATCCAACATAACAATAATAACGTCATTACTTTAAGTGTCACACTGAACTCATTAGTTGCATAACACGACACTTCTCATATACAATACATACACACCTCAAATTCTCATCATACAATAAATATTTAAGGACTTCCAAAAGACCATGTCTTAAAATGATGTACTTTTCACATGTTATCACATCTTTTCATAGCTCACCCAGCTTCTCTTAGCACAATGTACCCTAAGAAGATATGATATGGTATATTCATAAATTTATCTAGCATAATTATTTTTTTTTACAACAAACTAAGTAATAAATATATTAAGTTGTAGATCTTGATCATTGATCTTGGGGCCAAATAATATATTATTAATAAATAATAAATAAATATAAAAGGAAGAAAAAAGATGAAAGGGTGAAAGAATAAAATTGTAGATATATACTTAAACATACACTACTACAAAATATACTTTTAACGTCGTTGTTTAACGTCGGTTAAATCTGAGCCGACGTTGAATACACTTTTAATGTCGGTTGGTGAACAAACGATGTTGAAAGTTGAATTTTGACACATTCTACGTCATTTTAGCATGCTCGACGTGGAAAGTAGGCTTTCGACGTCGGTTATACCCTCAATCGACGTTGAAAACCCTTCTGCAAGGGATTTCAACGTCGGGTGTGGGTATAACCAACGTGGAAAACCCATTTTCCCGGTTTGAAAAGGATACATCTCTGCAACATTTCTGTATCTCCCCACTTACTCTCCAGCATCGCGGCCATCCCTCTCACGACCATCCCTTTCACGGCCACCACCTACCACCGTAGTTAGCCAAAGTCGCATGACGCTCACCCTCATTTTCACTCTCCGAACGCTCTCCCTCATGTCGCCACCGCGCACCCTAGAGCGCGCGACACCCCAGCCGCAACCTCCACCCCACTACAACTTCCACCCCACCGCGACGGTAGTCGCCGCATCGTCCACCGCAGCCTCCACCTCCACCCCACCCCACCACAACCTCCACCCCACTGCGACGCTAGTCGCCACAACCTCCACCCCCACCGCAGCCTCCACCCACACTGCATCATCCACCTCCAACCCACCACAGCCTCGACCCTAATGCCGCACTGCATCCTCCACCACCACCCCACTACAGCGTCGACCCTAACTCTGCTCTCTTTCTCTCTGGTGCGCACCTTCATTACTGCCTTAACCCACAGGTATGATGTTGTTGCACTTATATTTCTTGGGCAAAAAGTTTAAGTAATAAAATGTTACTTACTACAATTCATAGGTAGAGATTCTTAGTCATATTATTGTTGGCCGTTAACTGTTAATTCAATTGTTTATACGTTTTTTTCCCGTAAAATGGTGATTGGATGTAAGCTTCAACTGTTGGTTAAATGCAAGTCGTATTTCACAAGAGTATGAGAATGGAGTTGAAGAATTTTTGCGATTTTCCGAACATAATGGCACCAAGGTTAATGGAAAATTGTATTGTCCATGCGTTAACTGCGTTAATGGGAGAGTACACACACTAGAGACAATACGGGAACATCTTTTATGTGATGTAATAATGAAGAATTATATCGTATGGACATGACATGGTGAAGTGGTTGATACACCAATAGTAACACAAGTTGAGGAAGAGGAGGATATGACAATGGAAGATCGAATAGAAGACATGATTCGTGATGTAGGTCAAGAGAATTTTCTGCAAGCACATGCTCTTGTCTATGATAAATTGAAGATAGATTTAGAGACACCTCTGTATGTTGGATGTACAACATTCACGCGATTGTCAGCTGTATTGAGATTGGTCAATTTGAAGGCCAAATTTGGTTGGAGTGATAAAAGTTTCATTGAGTTACTAGAAATTTTGAAAGATATGCTCCCAAGCGATAACACCTTGCCTGATCGTATGTATGGAGCCAAAAAAATACTTTGTCCAATGGGTTTAGAGTATAAAAAGATACATGCTTTCCCTAATGATTGTGTATTATACAAAAAAGAGTTTGAAAGCCTACATGAGTGTCCAAGATGTGGTGTATCGCGTTACAAATTGAAAGATAGGGATGATATTAGCGAATATATTGATAGAAAGAGACCTCCTGCAAAAGTTATATGGTATCTTCCAATAATTCCAAGATTTAAGCGATTTTTTGCCAATGGAGAAGATGCCAAGAATATGATATGGCATTCAACTGCACAAAAACGTGATGGATTGCTTCGTCATCCGGCCGATTCTCCACAGTGGAAGAAAATTGTCTGCCTATTTCCAAGTTTTGGCAGTGATGCAAGAAATCTTAGACTTGGACTAGCCACAAACGACATGAATCCTTTTGGTAACTTAACCAGTAATCACAGCTCATGGCCAGTTCTTTTAGTGATTTACAACCTTCCACAATTGTTGATTTTCAAGCGTAAGTACGTGATGTTATCCATCATGATTGCAGGTCCAAGACAGCCGGGTAATGACATAGATGTTTATCTAAGTCCGTTAATAGATGACTTAAGGCTATTGTGGGAGGAAGGAGTGGATGTGTTTGATGCATATCAACAACAAAGCTTCAAGTTACATGCAATGTTATTTTGTACTATCAATGACTTCCCAGCATATGGAAACTTGAGTGGGTATAGTGTCAAGGGTCATCATGCTTGTCCTATTTGTGAGGAAGATACAAGTTTTCTACAATTGAATCATTGAAAAAAGACTGTGTATAATAGACATAGAAAATTTCTTCCACATAACCACCCATATCGAAGATTGAAGAAAGCTTTTAATGGTCAGCAGGAAGATAAAATTGTCAAACAACCTTTAACTGATGAACAAGTTTATGAACGGGTTAGAAACATTAATGTTGTTTTTGGAAAGACTCAAAAACAGTCATCTAATAAAAGCTTGTGGAAAAAGAGATCAATTTTCTTTAACCTTCCATATTGGAGTCATCTAAATGTGAGACATTGCATTGATTTTATGCATGTGGAGAAGAACGTATGTGATAGTCTCATTGGCACACTGTTGAACATTAAAGAAAAAACAAAGGATGGAGTCAATGCTCGTCAAGATCTCTATGAATTGGGAATACATTCAGAATTACATCCAAGACCTGAAGGCAAGAGAACATATTTACCACCAGCTTGTCACACATTTTCAAAGAAGGAGAAGACTAGTTTATGTCATTGTCTTCACAGTATTAAAGTGCCACAAGGATACTCTTCAAATATTAAGAGTCTTGTGTCCATGAAAGATCTGAAGCTAGTTGGGTTAAAGTCGCATGATTGTCACGTTTTGATGCAACAACTCTTACCCATAGCTATATGTGACATATTGCCAAAGAATCTACGACATGCAATTATGCGTCTTTGTTTCTTCTTCAATGCTATATGTGCCAAGGTAGTTGATGAGAAATCATTGGAGCAGTTGGAAAATGAAGATGTGGTTATATTATGTCAGTTGGAGATGTATTTTCCTCCATCATTTTTTGACATTATGGTGCACTTAATAGTTCATCTTGTAAGAGAGATAAGACTCTGTGGTCCGATTTATTTGAGGTGGATGTACCCAATTGAGTGATGTATGAAGATCTTCAAAGGGTATACAAAGAATCCATACAGACCTGAAGCTTCTATTGTTGAAAGGTATATTGCAGAAGAAGCTATAGAATTTTGTTCTGAATATTTTGGAAAGGCCCTAGTAGTGGGTGTACCTACTCAACGACATGATGATAGAATAAATGGTAAGGGCAGTCGTGGGGTAAAAATACAATAAAAAAATGCTAGTGAGTTGACCAGGGCACACTTGTATATTCTAAATAACACAGATGAAGTTTTTCCTTACATATCTGCTCATCAATCAATATTGAAGACCCTCAACCCCAAAATGAGTGAGTGGTGGTTGGTTAATGAACATAATAATACTTTTGTTAGTCGGTTTAAAACAAAAATCTTTTCCGAGGACAATGCATCCGATACTTTGAAATGGCTAGCACATGGTCCTAAACGGAACATCGTGACTTGGACTCGGGTATGACATTAACAAATACTCATTTTACACAAAGTTACAAGATGAAAAAAGTACAGTCCAAAATAGTGGAGTATCTATTGAGGCGACATCCATGCACTTTTCTAGTTCAAAGGATAAGAACCCAATTCTGGCGTCTATGAGTTACTTTGGAGTGATTGAGGAGATTTGGGAGGTTGACTACATTCAATTCAGAGTTCCTATATTCAAATGTAAATGGATTGATATTAATACTGGTGTTCAAACTGATCAAATGGGATTCACTTTGATAGACCTTAAGAAGATAGGACAAAAGGAGGAACCATTCATAATGGCGTACCATGCAAAACAAGTTTTCTATATAACTGATCCATGTAATGACAGATGATCAGTGGTACTCCAAGCAAAAGGGAATGATGTTATGCATGAAGAAGATGATGAATTAGATGATATTATTAACATCCCCACTCCATCACGGATGCCTAGTACTATTGATGATATGCAAGAAGACTTGGTTCATGCTATTCGTAAAGATCATGATGAAGGCATATGGGAAAACTTAACTATTTAAGTTGTGTTTATAGCTAATTTGTGTATATATTTAAAAAATGTGATAAATTGTGTTTATATTTCAAATGTGATAAATTGTGTTTATATTCCAATTTATGCAAAAACTTAACTATTTGTTTTTTTTTTTGGAACAGGTAAATGGCATCTCCTCCAGCATCTCCTCCAGCATGTCCTGCGACATCTCCTCCAGCATCTCCACCCCCTCATCTCTAAAGAGGACTCGACAAGCCACACGGTTGAAAAAGTTGACCGTTCGTCATATGGAAGGAGATAAATTGGTTATGAGTGTGGATCCAAAGACTGGCAAAATATCAGGGCCACATCACACCCAATTTAGGTCCTACTTGGGTACTCTTGCTAGAGAAAAGGTATGTAATTTTTTAGAGTTTTTAACTTGTTATGCATATATGGTCAGCATATGTAAATGGATTGATATCTAACGTTTTAAGTTCATAATTAGGTATCTATTTTGCATCCATCTTGGGATTATGTGGAGGAGACTTGCAAAAATTTAATTTGGCAAGATATTGTGGTTATTTTTGTTAACTCGTTAAGTTATGTTGAGTTAAGTTAGATCCTAAACTTTGTTATCCTAATTTATTTTGTTGCTTTTGCATAATCACTTCGATATTGTTAACTTTGAACACGTTAGGAGAAAAGTCATGTCATCTATTGCCAAAATGTGGAGGCAATTCAAGTCGACATTGACTTCGAAATGGATATTTAATGACAAGCCGTTAGCAAAGGATTAACTCTTTGTCAGCGTTATGGCATAGATGAGGAGACTTGGAAGCAGTTTGTCAGTAGTAGGACTGGTCCACAATGGGAGGTATGTTACTATTTAAACACTTTGGTATGTTTCCATATTGTCGTATTAATTTAGCACATTCTAATATCATATTATGTTGCAGGAGAAGCGAATAAAAGGAAAGGACATTCAGAGGCTGAATGTGGCCCCCCACCATCTGTCTTGTGGGGGGTATGATTTGTTGACGCAACGCATGAAGGAGGAGAAGGCTAAAATCCGAGAAGCTGAGTTAGCCTCTTCTGGTGTAAGCCAGGAAGAAATTTCCCCACCATCTCCTCCAAAGCGTCAACAAAAATGGAAGAGGGCTCGCCAAAAGCCCTCTGGTGAAATGACATCAGAGGAGGCCCGCTTGATTGCTGAGCGGATTATAAGTCAAATTTATTTCTTTCAACCTCATTAACCATGCTTTGTCATTCATCAATTTTTTTTACAATATATAATGCTCAATTGTAGGATTATTTAGAGGAGAAGTTTACACAGGGAACATTCGTTTCCCGTGGTCGTGAAGATATCTTAACTACTACTATTGGACGCCCAGAACACCTAGGGCGTGTTCGTGTTGTTGGAGCTGGTGTGGGTATTCGAGCATATTTTGGAGCTGCATCATCAGACCATACCCACACCACATCATTGAGTCAGCAGGAGATGGCGAAGTTGGAGGAGAGTATAATAGCGAAGCTGAGACCAGTGATGGTTGAAGAGCTGACAGGGACGCTGACACCAGCCATTACCGCACGAGTTCAGGAGGAGATGATGCGTGTATTTGGTTCAAGTCTAGCATCCATGGGTGTCACATAGCCTACCCACCCACCTATAGATGTTCCTCCTCCATCTTCCGCACGGGTTAACACTAAGGGTAGTTGTGCTGACCCAAATGTTGTTGATGAAGAGCTTCCTGCTACTCATCAAGAAGTTATTGTTGTTGTTGCAGACAACATTGACCACTCAGGTATGTGTGGATGGTATCTTCATGACAAAAATTAATGTGCATATTAAATAATTAATGTCTTATTTGTGTGTAATCAAGTCAATGTGAATTTTATGTTGATGAGGATGGATTTGAACCACGATTGGTGGCGGTTGGTTCAATTGAAGAGGGGGCCTCTACAATTCATAGTGTGCCTTTAGCACCTAACTTGGCCAAAGTGGTCATTGAAGAGGTTCGAGATGCTTATGCTCTTGTACTTGTGCCCACAGACGAGGTGATGACAGTGGGACAGGCCCTCCAGACCTTCATTGCATGGCCTAAACATCTAATAAGGCCTATTTTGAAAAAGGTTTGCATATATTTGCTGTTAATTATCATATGTAGTCTCGTACTCTTTTTTATTATTTCTCAAGTCAATGTTATTTTATGTAGGATGTTCAGAAGCCACCCCAGTTGCCTAAAATGGTACCTACTTCCCAAACTAGTAAAGGTAAGGAAGTAGATGTCCCATAAAATCCAATTTTTCAATTACTATCGGTTGTCCCACAGTTATATATTCAATCTTTTCAAGTGAAGTGGGATGCAAATAAGTTAGGGGTAGATAATAAGAATTTTCCCCTTTACATTGACCACACCGATGCTGTGGAGATAACAGTTGGCAGACAATGTCTAAACATAGCAGTGTTACAATTTTGGACAATGTAAGTATATATTTTTATTTACTAATTATGTTATTTGAAGTTATTGTCATATTTAATGTACTTTGAACTGGCTACTTTAGGATGATGAATGAATTGTCAGAGCAACAACGCACCCAAGATGTGTATGGATTTTTTGAGCCCTAATCCATACAAAAATCAGGAAACAAGAGAGAAGAAGTTCAAATATACATCCAAAATTGGATGATGAAGTCAAGGAAGAAAGTTTACTTGGGTGCTTACTTATATCAGTAAGTATTTAAGCGTATGAAATTATTCGCATTAAATTTTATATTGTATTCTATGTATCCTAACTTTTTGTAATGTAAGCAGAAATCATTGGCAGCTGTTGGTTGTTTGCCCAAAGGAGAATGTTGTGGCTTGGTTCTGCTCATTGGGCAAGAGACCTGATGCAGATATTAAATACATTGTAAATAGGTACACATTCTTATAATAATTTAAACAATTATTACTCGTTTTGTTACTTAATTGTTTCATTATATTTTGTATTGCACAATGCATTTAAGGTTTGCAATACAATTGATGGAGTACACACAAGTAAAAGCACGACTCCAAATTGGATTTTTGTTAATGTAAGTCATTTATATTTATGTATTATATCATTCATTTTATATGTCAAATTAATATATTATTTTTTGTAGTGTAATAGGCAACCATGATCTTATGAGTGCGGATATTATGTTATGCACTAGATGTGGCTGATTGTTGTTAGCAAGACTGAGGATACATGGAATCAGGTTTGCTTAAATTTAGTATTCAATTAAATTAAATATTGTGTCATTGGATACTCTGTTAAATTATCTTTTTTCTTGTAACAGGTATTTTCAAACAGAGAAGCGTTGCCCATAGAGACCATTGAAGATATTAGAAACACCTGGGCCGATAAGTTTCTTAAAGTTAGAAGTAGGCAAGTTTAGTTATTAATTTAGTAGTTAGTTTAGTAGTTAGTTTATTAGTTAGTTTAGTAGTTAGTTTACTAGTTAGTTTAGTAGTTAGTTTAGTAGTTAGTGTATTTGTTAGATAAGTGTAGTTGGATACATATTTGTAATTTTAGATACAATTATATTTTTGGATGCACATTCAATTAGTTTATATCTTGTATACTGTCTGCTTGGGTTGTATTCAAATTTGCAGGTACATTGTATACAAACATTGGGATACCCTGTATAAATAAAGCGGCCATTTAAAAAAAAAAGACTTTCTACGTCGATTGTGTCAATAATCGACGTAGAAAATAATAATATCAACGTCGGTTTTTACCATAACCGACGTAGTTAAAACCCAAATGCAGTGTTCCTTATATTCAGCGTTTCTACATTGGTTCTATATACCCGACGTTGAAAGTATACACTTTCAACGTCGGTTAGGCATACCCGACGTTGAAAGTCTACACTTTCAACGTTGGTTAGGCATACCCAACGTTGAAAGTGTGGACTTTCAACATCGGTTATGCATACCCGACATTGAAAGTGTAGACTTTCAACGTCACCGTATACAACGTCGGTTGTAGAACCGTCGTTGAAGACCTTATATAACCGACATTGAAAGCCTTATCTGTAGTAGTGATATTAAAAGATTATTAAGTTTAAGGGGGACAAAATCATAAATTCTATGAGAGTTACAAAACTGAGGAGGGGCTACGAGGATAAAATTGTAAATATACAAGTAAATATATTAAATGTTCATTAAGTTTGGGGAGAGGGCCAAAATCATAAATTACATGGGAGTTATAAAACTTTGAAGGGGTCACGGCCCCCCACAGCTCCCAAGAAGATCCGCCACTGGATATATTCATCAACTCTTATCACATGATATTTTCATCTTTATGAGTCCAATATTAGTTAAAATAAAACTTATAATGAAACCTATAATTCAATGCACAAACTACACATAACCACAATGAACTACCTTATTAATTACCATCGTCACATCATGTTGTAATCTACAACAACATTTTCATCACAAAACATCATTTCTCAATCTTTCATCAACATATCAACATAAAACCATGATTCATACAATTATATCATGAAACCCAACTTATTTCATGCCCAAGGTTTTTAATCATCTTCTTTTTGTTAATATGTATCATCCAATTGGGTAAGTTAATCATGAGCAAATTAATCTTACCTCATCACTTATGTTTATCTTCATTTAATAGACAATATACAATCACATGTTTGCACTTGCAATATTAAGGACCAAGTGTGAAAGTTTTACAACTCAGTTTAATCTACTCTAGTGATGACAACTTAATTTACATGTCTCAAGTAAATGATATGCTCAACTTATCCATCTCAATATCCTTGACTAATGATAAATTGATTGACTTGTTTCTAGTAAATGATATGTTCGATTGATCCATCTCAATTTGTTTAACCAATTACAATTTGATTAACCCATCTTGAAAAATAATATGCATGAATAACCCATTTCACTTAACTCGACTAATGACAACTCAACTAACTTGTATCAAGTGAATAATAAGCACAATTGTTATGTTTGAGTGCTTTACTCCTTAATATACTCGAGTGATCTCACTTGTCATGCCTACTTAGAAATCAACTTATTTGACCTAGGCTAATTCATCTAGGCACCAAATTATTGTTAATCCCTATGTTAGCCATTTTATTATAACACATTTATATGATAAACAACAAATTGAAAGGATGTACGAATTTCTATGCACTAGAACACCTATCTCGAAGCTTCCATCATACAATGTTAAAATTATGAAAACCTTTAACTACAACTTTTGAATCATTCTCAATCCAAAGATAATGACAACCTTTGCCAAATGTTATTTCAATGCATATCATCACAATTACCAACTCAACATGCAAAACAATATTAATACTAATAAAAATAGAAACCTCCCCAATATATTCCCACATATTGTTGAATTTGCCACCACCTGCAAGAAATCTTGGACACCCCCTTCAACCTCATATGCATTACATTCAATCACACCAAAAGTAGGGATGGACAAATTAACCTGGACAAATTAACCTGGATAATCACATGTGTTTTCCTAACATGCATAATATTGTTGAAATGATTTAAAATAATGAAATCCCAAATATTGTTATCCATAATCTCTCTATACATATGTCTAATTAGTGAAACACTTGATATAACCAATGACAAGGCATAATGAAATTTGAAAGGTTTGAAACCTACCAGCATTACACATTTTTTAGGTAATCCACACAATATCGACCAAAGTAGTTATCACAACATCTTTGATTTGTAAGCGGTACCTCCTAAAAACAAAACTTAATATAAAGTTAATGGTGGTAAAATTATTTTAAAAATCAAACACCCCTTGCAACCAATTGTAGAATTGTTTGACCATAGGACAAGTAAGAAATAGGTAACCAAGAGTCTCCTTTGTAATATGACAAAGGTTTCATATTAACAAATGTTAATTCTTCTCTTCCTTGCTTAATCATTTGTGGGAATGCATTTGTGCAACAATTTCCATAAAACTAATGATTTAGTAGGTTAAATTCTCATTCTAAATTATTTTTCTCTAGTTGACAAAATATTGACTAATATAAACATCTTTTCTAGCTTCCTTAAGAGTAAGGATAGCATCCTCACTCTCACCCTAGAAAAACATGTTATCCATGTTGGTAATAATCAGTTTGTCAAGTTTTAATTCTAAACCAAGAACATTTTACATGTCAGTTCAAGCATCATAAATAAAGGAAACAAGTCTACTACCAACCTCCTTAGGGATTCCTAGAACATCCACTAAAAAGTTGTTACCACACTAGTGATCCTTCTTAAAAGTCACCATGTCACTAGTGTAAAATGGGTTTTTTCCATCAACTATTTCTCACTGGACTAGTAAATAACTAACTTAAAAATAATATGATGACATTTTTTAAAATAAGAGAAACTTTTATATGTCAGACCATGTAGGGTTCTGCGTAAAATACAAAATTTACGTTAGAGGTTGATGTCTAATGTAAGATTGTTGTGCATGTTGAATTAGAAGCAATATATTGAGTGAAATTGAAAGGCTCTGCTAGTGCAAACAATGAGGTATTCATTATTGAATCATTTTATCAAATTGTTGTACTGCAAGTCCATCATGTTCACTACTGCAGAAAAGGCTTTTTACATCGGTTAAAATGGGCTTTCGACGTCGGTTAAAGCGGCGACATAGATACGGGGGTCATAGAAAATAAGGCTTTCTACGTCGGTTCCTAATAACCGACGTAGAAAGTAAGACTTTCTACGTCGGTTAATAGGAACCGACGTAGAAAGCCTTACTTTCTTTGAGCTATTATGATCGGTCAAACTGGTTATGATCGGTCATAGAGCTATCTTGATCGATCATAACTGGTTCTGATCGGTCACATAAATACTTTCTACGTCGGTTAGTCAGGGAACTGACGTAGAAAGTCTTATTTTGTATGAGCTATTACGATCGGTCATACTGGTTTCGATCGGTCATATACTTTCTATGTCGGTTGACACTTATAACCGACATAAAAAGTCTTACTTTCTATGTCGGTTAAAATTATAACCGACATAAAAGTACTTTCTACGTCGGGTAATGACATAACCGAGCGTAGAAAGTGTTATTTTTTTAAAATACCTGCATTTTATTTACGAGATGCTACCTTTCTTCGAGTAGACACTGCCTATTCATCACGGTTCCGAGACAAATAACCACATATCCGATGCAGACGAGATATGCACAGTTCATATATAAATTTGCTACGAGATATATATCCGAGTACAGACAGATTCGATTGCAGACGAGATATGTACATATGAAACACATTGAAATGAATATATGTACGGACGAGATCCAGTTCCAGACAGTTCATTTACTTAAACGAATGTAAATTTCCTAACTTAAATCAATTCTATCTAAATTGTTACAAGTTAAATTTCCTATGAAGATTGAATGCTTAAATTTCCTATCAAGTTGGAGCATTCTCCCAAAATCCTTCCATATGGTCATAACGGATGACATGCACATCATCTATTTCTACATTAACACTCAAGTTTGGCATATTTGAAGAGAAACATGGTGTCTCGGGTATATCAAGTACTAATTCATCATTCTCATCGAAGTATACATGGGTTTTCCTTGTAGAACCACTGATCATCCTTTGTTAGCGGGATCGGTGACATAAAACACTTGTTTTGCACGAGATGCCATGATAAATGGTTCTTCGGTATAACGAGTATTTTCAAGGTTAACCAAGGTAAATCCAAGATCATCGGTGAAGATGCCGGTATTAAAATCAACCCACTTGCATTTAAAAATAGGTACTCCGAATATCGTGTAATCTATTACCCAAATCTCTTCAATTACACCAAAGTATCCCATTGACGCCCTTATCGGATATTTATCCTTTGAACTCGAGAAATGCATTGATTCGGCCACCACCATGACTCCACTATTTTGCATTGTGCTTATTTCATCTTCTCCCTTTGTATAAAATGAATAGTTATTTATATCATACCCACCCCAACATATCACATCAAAGTTTGGCTCACATGCTAGCCACTTTAGTGTATCGAAAGCTGTATTGTCACCTTCAACTTGTTGTTTAAACCACTTCAAAAAGCTCTTGTTGTGTTCGGTGATCACCCACTTTTTAGGCATACGTGGATTATTTCGCTTCACAATCTCTTTATGAGCACTTAAGTAGGGGATGACTTCTTCACTGTTATTCAATATGTACAAATGCGCTTGAAGTACTTCATCTCGACACATTGTCACAACTTTTGCACCTCGAGTTCCTCTACCAAGACCTATTCCATGGTAACGAGTCTTAGGTAACCCTATAGCTTCAACTTCGATAAGTAGTTTGTGCAAAACTCAATAGCTTCCTCTGCAATATATCTTTGAACAATTGATGCTTCGGGACGATATTGGTTCTTCACATACCCTTTTAATATTTTCATGTATCGCTCAAAAGGGTACATCCATCGTAAGAAAAGCTGGACCACAGATTCTAACTTCCCTGGCTAGATGAACAATCAAGTGAACCATAATATCAAAAAATGATGGAGGAAAGTACATCTCAAATTGACATAATATTACTGCAGCCTCATTCTCTAACCGATCCAAAACATCCGGGTCCATAACTTTACTACATATGGCATTAAAAAAAGCATAATCGAGTTAAGGAATATCTAACATTGTGCGGTAAGATACCTCGAATAGCCACGGGTAGAAGTTGTTGCATCAATACATGACAATCATGAGATTTTAACCCAAGCAATTTGAGATCTTTCATAGATACAAGTCTCTTCACATTGGAAGAGTAACCAAATGGAACCTTCACACCTCGTAAAAACTCACAAAAACTTTTTTCTCTTTTTTAGACGAGTGTGTGACATGCTTGGAGGCAAGTATGTTCGGTTACCATGAGGTTGAGGAGCTAATTGTTCTCTTATACCCATTTCAACCATGTCCAAACGAGCATTGACACCATCTTTTGTTTTTCCTTGAATGTTAAGGAGCGTTCCGATGATACTTGTCACACACATTTTTCTCTACATGCATGACATCTATACAATGCCTCACATCAAGAATCCTCCAATATGGAAGAACAAAAAGGATTGACATTTTCTTCCATATACACTGTGGCTTTCTTTTGCGTCTTTCCAAACTCACACGAAATTGCACTTACTCGTTGATATACTTCTTCCCCACTTAAAGGTGTTGGGGCTGCATCATTTTCTTGACACTCGTTAAATGATTTTTTTAATTTACGATATGAATGGTTTGAAGGAAGAAATCTTCGGTGTCCAAGGTACACTTGTTTTCCTTCCATGTTGTAGTTGATAGTGACATGTGTCTTCTTCACATATCGGGCAAGCTTTATGTCCCTTTGTGTTGTAGCCACTCAAATTACCATATCTTTGGAAAGTCATTAATTGTACAAAATAACATTGCACGCAACTTGAATAAGTCACCTGTGTACCCATCAAACACATCAACACCTTCCTCCCACAACATCTTCAACTCTTCAACCAATGGGCTTAAAAAAACATCAATGTCATTTCCAGGTTGTGCGGGACCCGAGATCATCAAAGATAGCATCAAGTACTTACGTTTCATACACAACCACGGAGGTAAGTTGTAAATAACTAACACCACGAGGCCATGAACTATGTTTCTTGCTTAAATTTCCATATGGATTCATTCCATCCGTAGCAAGTCCAAACCTAATGTTTCTTGGATCATTACCAAAATTCTGGAAGATGGAATCAATTTTTTTCCATTGCAATCCATCTGCCGGATGCCTCAACCGACCATCTTTAATACGACTATCCGCATGCCATCTAGTGAGCTTTGCATCATTTCCATTAGTGAACAATCGTTTCAACCTTGGAACAATGGGAAGATACCATAACACTTTTGTCGGGGTACCCTTCATAACATCATTGTCGGAATCACCATCCTTCTTCTTGTATCGTGATTCCCCGCATTGTGGACATTCGTGACAGTTCTCAAATTCTTTCCTGTACAACACACAATCATTCGGACATGCATGAATTTTTTGGTACTCCATACCCATTGGACACAATATCTTCTTAGCATCATAATTGCGGGTTGACAATGTGTTACCTTCGGGGAGCATGTCACTCAACAACTCAAGCAATTCCGTGAAACTTTTATCGAGTCCACCCATTCTTTGCCTTCACATTGAACAATTTTAGTACCGCAGACAATCATGTGAACTTAGTACAATTTGTATACAAAGGCTCTTTTGCATCATTGGACAACTTCTCGTACACATGTGTGTGTTGGAAGGCATCTTGTCCAAGCTCACGAATCATTTCCTCCAGTTGATCATCCATCTCTAGATCAACTTCTTCTTTGTCTTCTACACTTGGCATGTTTAATAATTCACCATGCCATGTCCACTTTATGTAACTCTTTAGGAAACCATCACAAAGAACATGTTCCCGAATAACTTCGGTCGGTAATCTTCGCTCATTCAAGCGGTTAACACAAGGGCAATAGAATCTTCCATCATTATCCGGAACATTCATCTTAGCAAATTCAAGGAATTGTTCTACTCCACTCTCATATTCATTTGTTGTTCGTACGTAATTGATCCAACTCCGATCCATTGTTACAAATCTAATTTTCAAAATCAAATTAGCTACAGAAACACGAAATAACTACATTATAATGCCTACACGAAATCCAACTCCACTCTCAAAATAACTACATTATAATACAAATCTAATGTTCAAAATCAAAATCACGAAAGAATGCCGACAGAAACACATTCAAATGACTAAACTACTTACAATACATCTCTAAATTAGCTAAAGGCACCCGTGATGTTTCCCTCTCTTGACAGCATTATTACTTACTAGATTCAATACTGTAAACCTACATTGGCTAAAGCAAGCACGAAAACTTACCTCTTGAAGACCTACGAGAGGTGGCGGGTGGCGTGACGTGCGAGGTTGGGTGGGGAGAAACGTATCCAAGGCGACGGGCACCCGGTAGCGGCGAGGCGGCACGAAGCGTTGGCGAGGTGGCTCTGGTATGGGTGAACTGATGAAAGGAAATGGAGCGTAGGGAGAAACGTACAGGGGAGCGCTGCTATGGGGGGGAAGTGATGAAATGAAATGGAGTGGGGGGGAAGTGATGAAATGAAATGGAGCGCGGGCAAAACAGAAGATACTATGTCGGTTGCCCTAACACCCGTCATCAAAGACACTTTCTACGTCGGTTAAAATTTACCCGACATAGAAAGTTCATTTTCTACGTCGGGTAAATGTTACCCGACATAGAAAGTTAACTTTCTATGTCGGGTAAATTTTAACCGACGTAGAAAGTGACATTTCCACTTACTATGTCGGTTAAAACTTACCCGACATAGAAAGTTTATGATTTTATTACAAAATTGCCACCGCGCCACATACTATGACGGGTGGATTACGACCGTGATAAAAACCCGTCATAGAAAGCTATTTTTCCACTAGTGGTTGATACATATTCTAGTGTCTATTATAGTGCATTTATGCTTATTTTGGTGTTTGTTAAAGTGTTAATCCTTATCCATTTGATGTTAGTTTTGGCCCGAAATTTTAGATCATAGAGCATCCCAAAGCCAATGAAGGATGCCAAAACTCTGAAAAATCTCGCATTATTATAGGATCCCAAGGCTCTCCCTATTGTGGTTGTTTCTCCCTTGCTGCCAAAACTGTAACCAGCTCTTAGGCATCCAAGATTTGAAGTTGTGGCGACTAGACCTCCAAGATTTGTAGTTGTAATGGCTAAACCTCCAAGATATGAAGTTGCTATGGCGGCTAGGCCTCCAAGATCTGAAGCCCTTCTTTTTATAGACTCAACAAAGGGATCATGTTAGGTGTCTAATATCTGGAAAAAGGGTTGTTGGGTTACTGATGGAGGATGGGGGCACAAAAAATTTAAGTTAGATCCTTTATCAATCTAACATAAATTTATGTTGATTAGTTACTCCAACTTAAATTTATGTCTCCAGCATTAACATTGGAGTTTAATCAAACATAAAAAAACTCAAAATAACATACGTAAAATCCTCTTGTGTACTAGTGTGTATAATCTAGAATAATTTGAAATCTTCTAACAATGTAAGGCAGAATTTACATTTCATCATTACCTTAATTTAAAGAATCTAGCTCTCATCAACTTGGCATAAGTCATGTGGTTATGAGTGAGTCATAAGCTAACTTCAGCAAAGCAACATGATTTTTCACCTTCATAAAAACAACCCCAGACCACCCTCATCACAAGAACAACAAACAAATTTTCATTTAACCGTAACTTATTTCTTGTGGTTAATATTCCCCAAACAAATACAGTTTCTAATCCAACCATTAATCTCCTTAAGTAGCATACTAGGACATCAGTAAATGTGGAATTTATAATTTAAACTATTAGAAATTACATAATTAAATAATTGTATTCTTTCCATCACACAAAGTAGCATTCCTTTCCAACTTGAAAGCTTAGTTTTTACTCTATCCATCAATCCTCAAAAGAATTTGTGTTTTAGAACCTCCTTTAAAGATAAAACACCTTGAACCCCTATCAAAACCCAATAGAGTTGTAATGTTATTATTAAAAGCCATAAATGTAAAACCAATATAAAAGTGACTCTTATCAAGCTTATCAGACAATTTTTGTTAGCTATCCAAAACACAAAACACCATCAACATATAAAATATGTGAGGGAAGAGACATATCTCTTGTACTAGCCATAGGAAGCAAATGTCTTTATTAGATCAAGTTATCATTCCTGTGCTCAACACCTCTTTAGGAAAAGTGGATCTCTTTGTCTAACTCTCCTTTTACAGTGAAAATACCCCATTAATTCCCTATTGACATCATTAAAGAGGTTGACATAATGCATAATAATGTGTATCCATACATAACAATTTTCATTAAAGCTAAAAGATCGATTAATAGGAACTGCCAATTTAAAGTGTCAAAAGCATTACTAATGTCTAATTTGATCACTAGATTTCAACCAACACTTTTTTTTGTCAAGCATATTAATTGTTTCAGAAGTTATACCACTAATACTTCCTACCTTTAACAAAAACCATTTTATTGAATTGAGACTATTCTGAGTAATGACAACAAGCTTATCAACGAGAACATCAAAGATTATTTAAAACAAATTTTATACATCAACAGGCCTAAAATCCTTAATTTTAACTTCACCTTCAATTTTAGGAATAAGTGAAATGATACTACAATTCATACTAGGAAAAATTAAGGGTGTCAAAATAGACTTAGTCTGAAAGGCCCAAAAAATAGGTAGGCTAGGTAAAAAAAATTATGGACTAAATAGAACCAAGTCAATTTTAGTCTGACCTATTTAGATCATGGTCTAAATGGACTTAAGTCAGGTTAATCAGTGTGTGTATGTGTGGGTGTGTGCATGGGTGTGCTTGTGTGTGTGTGTGTGTGTGTATGTGCATGTGTGGGTGGGTGTGGGTGTGTGTGTGTGTAAATTTAACTGTCATAGTTCTGAGTCATACTTCTCATGTGACTAGTAACAAAAGGGTGGACTGTCTAAGAAAACAAATTAGTATTCAATATTTTATCATTTTTATATTATGCAAATTTAATTATTTATTGTTATTTGTTTACTTTTTGCTATCAATTATAGATACAAAATAAGTTGATATATTATGATTTTATACGATAAATTTTTGTACAATAAAATTTTATGATTTTATTTTACCTATATGGTTATGAGTTAATTTTGAATAAATAAATAAATGACATATTATTTTTTCCAAACAAAATTAAAAAAATTATATAAATAAAATATTTTGTTATTTTTAATTATGTTTCGCTAAACTAAAAATTTTGGTCCGTTTTAAAGTATAGACCAAATTGGATTGTTAGTTTTTTTTACTTGGGTCGGGCGAGGCTAGACTGGACCGGTCCATTTTGATAGCCCTAGGAAAAATTCAACTATGTAAAGAATTGAACTATAGCAGTATTATATTTTTATAGCTTTGAGTTATTATTAGATTAAGAAAATTTTCATTGGCAAGGAACCCGAGTACCTTAGAGTTAGAAGTCGATATTTCAACCATTAAGCTACTAGAATTTTTTGATAATAATTTACAAATAAATTATATTTATATATTTATATATTTATATATTTATATATTTATATATTTATATATTTATATATTTATATATTTATATATTTATATATTTATATATTTATATATTTATATATTTATATATTTATATATTTATATATTTATATATTTATATATTTATATATTTATATATTTATATATTTATATATATATATATATATTATATATTTATATATTTATATATTTATATATTTATATATTTATTATTTATTTAAAATTATTTAATTTAATAAATTATTATAAATTAATCTAATTATGATTAAATTAAATTATTAAATAAAAAAATATTTAATTTTTTAATTAGGTGAATAATTAATTTATTAGAATATATTAAGTAATTATTATATAATTTTACCGACGGATATATCCGTCGGTAATTAATTGTTAATTTACCGATGGATTTACCGAGCGAAAATATCTCGTCGGTAAGTAATTGTTAATTCTGCAGATGAATTTATCGACGGATATATTTGTCGGTAATTAATTGTTAATTTACCGACGGATATATCCGTCAGTAATTTCTGTCGGTAATGACTCATTTTCCGATGGCTACAAATTCATCGGTAAATATCGGTCGAAAATATGCGATTTTCTTGTAGTGTATAAGGGTCACAAGTCCTCCACCATTTAGGTTGAATACAACTTTCTTGACTTCCACCATAAGAAGGGTTGCAATATAAGATTTTCAATTTGGCTATCTCTGTTCAAAATGACATCACCATCTTTATGCCCGGTGATTTGGTTAAATTTATTGCAACCTTTAGCTAAAGAATGAAAAAACTCGATGTTATGATCCCTTAAAATAAATCAGTTCATCTTGACTTCTTTTTTTTCTCAATAAACCACAAGTTAAGATAATATTCAATTATCAAGGTAGTTACATGCCAAGACTAGTGATTGACTTAATGTACTTCAAATTCTGAAGTCTAAATCTATTTTTCCCACACACTAAAGGTTTGAAATATCATTACCCCGTTTATTAATAGCACAAGTCTTATAATGAAGAAATTACCAAAATAAAATAGGGACCTTATTAATATGAATTATCGATTCATATTACGCTATCATAATTTTCTCAAAGTTTTGGACACTACTTGTCAGAAAGTTTCTTCAACAAAATCATTAAAGTCTTCTTTAACTATCTCAACTAGATTATTGATTTTCACTATGGTTAATGAAATCAAATATTCAAAGTTTCTTTAAAGATTTTGTAATATAAAGCACAAACTCAAGTCATTATTCTCAAGGAGACATATTGAAATGTATTCAATTTTTTTTTCTTTCCATACAAGTAAGAGTTAAGGATTGGAAAATATAAAACAAGAATTGAAAAACAAAGCAAAACAAAATTTAAAGAGTAAAAACCGAAATAAAAATGATAGAAATAGATCAATCCATGATTTCAACAATCAACAATCCTCTTATCATAGTTCTTTAAATATTTTAGTTCAAGTTTGAACAATTAACCAATTCAACTAAAAAAACTAAACCTATTATACGAATTAAATCCTAATATAACTCAATCTAATCTATATTTAATTATCAAATCAAGATTTAATTTATTCCTAATTTGATTTCTCAAATGAAAATTATAAATTAATATGACAAAGTGCAAAACCAAAATTAGTGTAACAATCAGTACAAAACTCAATTTGGCTTGTTTAATCTTGATTTTGTGAGTTGATCATCAAGATTTAGTTTCCCATGGATGAAGAACTCAAGAACAATTCAAACTAGAAACAAAGGAGAAGAATAGGAAGAGTAAAAAAGAAAATGAGAGGGAAGAGAAAAAAGAGAAGATGTAAAAACACTTCCTCAAAACTAACAAAATGATTTCTTGATATGGGTTTAGAGAATATTTAGGATATTATATGCTCTCAAGTATGAAGTAAACAAGGCCTAAATGTGGGCTCTAATTATGTTCATAAGCTCAATTTCAAAAGTTAAAGCTCATATAAAAAAATATATAATTCGTATAAATTCTTTACAAATTTTAAACAAATCTACCTCAGTTTCTAAAAATAAAAGAACACAACATAAAACTCTAAATGTATAAATCCATATATCCATTTAAAATTCGTAAAAAATTAGAATCCAATACAGCTTGAATCAGTAAAACATAATATCTATAGAAAACGATATGGCAAAAACAGTGAGCAAAGGTCAAATAAGCTAAAAATACAAAATTAAAACAAATAAATTAATTAAACCCGATTTATTACTACTAAATAAAAATGACTATAAAACTAAAATTAAAGGATGTAAAAAGTACATTCACTGTATAATAAAGCTATAAATGTGTGTCAAAATGTGTTATCAATTATTTGTCTCTTCTTTCATTCAATTAGGCCAAAATTTTGATAAAGTTTTCATGTCACACATCATATGATGATTGACTTGAATTTGAGAAGTAGCTTATGGTGAATGATGAGAGTTTGCAAGTGATTTTTGTTGAACATTCAAGGACTTGATGTTGTACTTGATGGGCATGAAGATTGTTGATTTTGATGATGATTCAAGAACTCAAAGACTTAGAGTGTTGAAGACTTGTTTTGTATTATAATAACTCTGTTTCAATTAGATTGAGTCTGTAATATTAGTGTTTAAGATAGCCGGTACATAGTCTGCACCTTAGAAGCTTCAAAAAGCTCAAATTTATCATCTAGGCTCGGCTTTAATCGATTAAATAGGGAAATAATCGATTAAAACAGTGAGAAAAACCATTTTCTGTATCTGCTCACTGGTTTAATCGATTAAACCACCTGTTAATCGATTAACAGGCGATTTAATCGATTAACGACCCTTTTAATCGATTAAAACAGAGAGTTTAAAGGTTCTGTTGATTTTGGCTCTATAATAATCGATTAACTCTTGATTTAATTGATTATTTCAGTCAGATTTCAAATTTTAACTTCAAATGAACCCTATTTTCGAAAATCCTATTTCCAAGAACCCTAATTCCGAAATTCCCAATTCCCAAACCCTAATTTCTCTACTTAAGCTTCTCTATGGCACTCAGAAATGTAGAACAACCTTTTTCATACAAAAGTTAAGTGCTGTGAGTGCCAGAGAACTGTTTGTTGCAAGAAAAAGGGGCTTTCGGAACCTGGTGTGGGCTAGAAGCGATATGAATCACTAAGTGGAGTTCTTAGTGGATTGTGTGTTGTGCCATCTCTAGGGAGAGCTGTTCATCATCTCTTGTGGATTTCAAGAGAGGTGTTTTCTTATCTTTATCTTTTCAATTGTAATTTGTTTGTAACAACTTTGATCATAGTGACAGCGTTAATCCTCTGTTTGAGTGATTAGCAACTGGACATAGGGTCTTTTGATCCGAACCAGTATAAATCTCCTGTGTAAGATTCTCTTCTCTTCTCTATTTACATTTACACAGTTTTTAATCGGTAAAATTTAGGGAAAATTTTGAAAACCTAATTTTTATTAAGAAACCAATTAACCCCCTCTTGGTTTTTGTCCGACCACGCGAACATTCCGCTGCGCGATTCTAACAATTTTAGTTTCCTTTCATGAACACCAAGTTCTAGAATCATATCACCATCAATAGGGACATTCTCAGTATGTATCTATTGTTCCATTTCAAAAACACAATTGTTGTTAAACCCCCCCCCCATTTGAACCAATTGAGTACCTTAATCGAACTAGTTTTCTAATCAAATTGAACTAGATTATGAGCCAATTCAGTAGTGGAAGCAACGCAGGACGAGTCACATGGGCTGACTTGTAAGGTCGTCATAAAAAATCCAGGGCATTTTCAACCTAATTTAGCCCATCTCACATAACCCACGACTCTTGCGAGCCAAACCATGGGGTAAGGGGAACTGCCTACCATAATTTATATTTTTTTTTAATATTTAAATTAATATGTTATTTACAAATTTTCATATTATCTAATCCAATCTATGTTTGATTTCTTTGTATTTTTATTCATTTTCAATGTTTAAGTTCATATAGTACAATATTAGAGAGGATTGTGACATAGTCATGCGAATCTCATAGGTGATTATCTAAAGCAAATATCAAAGAGTTGTAGATAAATTATAAAGTTAAGGACTAAATTCATCAATTAAGAAAAGGAAAAAGAAAATGAGACATTTGATTGAAATTTATAACAAGTATTTTTTGTTCATTGAGAGAGATTATTATTATATTTTATTTTAAAGTTTATGAATTGAAATTATAAGAAGACAAGTATGACAAAAAATGTGTCAATTTCATAATGTGCCAAGAATATATTTTTAAATTATTATGTGGGTTGGCCCGTATAGTCCATATGTTTGCACTTATGCGGGACGGGCCAAGGTATTTAACCCGCAAACCTTGTGCTGACCAACCTGCCTTGCCCTATTTTTTGCAAGTCAAATGTAGGGTGGACCAAAATAAGCAGGTTGGTCTGCATTGTCATCTCAACAATTAGGGGTTATGAACCATATTCTTTTCCAAGTCATGTAATTTATGTTCACCAGATACAATATTCTCATTTTCCATATTCTTATCAATACTGAAATTTATTATTGGAGCAATTCAAGGAAAATTTACATAATATTTGTGAAAGAAATGAAGATAATTTAGGGATTAAATTACTCTTTATTTTATTACTTATGTATTTTTTTCTTTTCACCTTTTTCATTTTATTTCCTCACATTTTGTCTTACATTTAAAGATATTATAAAGACTTAAATTTAACCTTTAGAATGCTATAACAATTACAAATATAGAGACTATATCAATATAATTGAATATTCTTAAAATGTCCTCAATATGTATTCAATCTTCATTTAACACTTTTACAACAACACATTATCCAACATCCTCCCCCTTAATGTGTTCTTGAACTCTTGAAGCTTTTTTTATTTTTTAATTGAGTCATGCTTTACTTTGTCTTTCCACTTGACATCAATAACTTCTTTGACATTTGACTTCTTAGGTAGCTCACATGTCAATTCTTTTCAATTACATCATTTTTTTCTTGCATGACCTTCCCCTAAGTTTCTTCTTTAATTCACTCTTCCATCTACAACATAATAATTGCACCTTGCATAAATATCACTCAAACTCTTTATTTTTCAAGAGTCGAGCTTAGAGATGATGATGAGGAATTTGGGGTTAATTCTTCACTTTCAGCTACTGAATTTTGTTACAAAATTGTTATAATTGTTTTGTCCTTCACCTTTTCTTTTTGCCAATTCCTAAAAACCTTTTAATCAAATTTGACATCTCAACTAACAATCACCCTCTTAGTCTTCAAATTATAAAGTTTATAGGCTTTGATATGGAACTATAACCAATAAATATGCATATCATACTTGATTCTTTAATAATTTTTTTGTTTTGTTTAGGAACTTGAGCATAACAAACACATCAAAAAAAATTTTACATGGTTTATCAAATATCGTCTTGTCATGCATCAAATGATGTCATATTTCAAACAACTTTTGTTGGATATCTATTTAACAAGTAAATTGTTGTATTAACAACCTCTAGCCAAAATTCTTTGGGCATTTTACTTTCAAACATCATGGATTTTTTATCTTCATCACAATTTAATTCTTCCTCTTAAATACACCATTTTGTTGATGTGTACAATCAACAATCAATTTTCTATCTACTCTTTCATCTTTACAAATTTTTTTGAGTTCATTTGAGAGATACTTATTTCTCCTTTCATTTCTCAAGATTTGTATAATCTTGTCACTTTGTTTCTCAATATGCTTTAATTTTTTTCAATACATCAAATATTTTACATTTTTTTATCATGAAATAGATCATGTCATGCAAGTCAAATTATCATAAATAAAATAAAATAATTGTTATGACCATGAGAAAGGATACCCATCAAACCATGTGCATTTATGTGCATAATTCCTTGCTCCTTCTTCTGGGAATGGTTGATAATGATGTTTACAAGGCATACACCCTTCACATACTTCATTTTTCCTATCAATTTTCAGTAGTCCAAACACCTTTTTTTTTTTTTTTTTAGAAATCAACATAAGCGCATTGTAATTTAAGTGCCAAGTCTTTTGTGTCATAAAAAATAGTCATTTTCTTTTCTAGCCATTAAATTGTTTTTTTTTTGTCATAACTAAATGCAAGTGGAAAATTTCTATCAATCATCATTTTTATCACAACAACAATTTTTCTTTTTGAATAAAAAATTTTGCACTCTAGATTCTCAAATTAAAGAATAAAACCATGTTTTAAAAGTTGCTCAATACTACACAAATTTTCATCTAATTTTGACACATAAAGAGTATCACGAATTACCTTTCCTTCTTGCTTTGTTGTAACTCCAATATTGCCTTTACATTTTACTTCCACATACTCTCCATTACCTAATTTAACTTTTGGGCCAAATGAAGAATCTATATTGACAAAAACTTATCTATCTCCAGGCATATGATTGTAGCAACCGTCATCCAAATACCATATGTTCTTATGTTATTGAGTTGTCTTTTGATAAGCAAAGAACAAATTTCTTTCACCACTTTCTTTATTCCAATAATCTTTTTCTTCATGATTGTTCTTCTTACATATTCCATACCATTTGATTGATTTCCCTCTATTTTCTCTTCCACCATAGTGGTCTCTTCCTGCTCCACGTGTATTTCTTGTGGTCATCATTTGTCACTCTTTTTTTTAAGGATCTACAACCGTTATACCACTTTGTTGGTGGTATTCTAGAGGTATAACACTCAATGAATGTACTTTCATTACGATTGTACAAAATATTTTTGAATAAGAAGAAGACAATTTAACAATTGAACTGTTCTCTATTTTATTAGTTATGTATTTTTTTCTTTTTTCATTCTTCTTTTTTCTTATGGTATCTATTACATTTAGAAGTATTATAAAGACTAAAAAATAATCCTTAGAATACTATATAAGTTAAAAATATAAAGACTACATCAATATAATTCAATATTCTTAAATTATCTTCAATATGCATTTAATCGTTATTAAACACTTTTATAACTACAAATTATTCAATATGGAGTAACATTAGACTTTCCACAAATACTTGATGGACATTCTTGATCCTCTCTTCTAATTTTTCACACATTCCTTCCTATGTAGAAATTATTCCTTAACTCTTACAATTATCTAATGAATGAATAACCATTCGATAAGAATTGCATAAATAAAGTAGTTGTTCGTATTCAATTCCCACAAAGAAGGCAAATCCTTGACACTAAACCAAAAGTGCCCCATGTGTTATTCAAAGTACAATAATAGGAGTTCCCACTCCCCGAGCAATGGAAAAAGGAATCTTAGAACTCCAATATTCTTGTGTCAATGTGTGAATATGCACCGAACTCTGAGCTTTAGTTAGTGTAACAAAATCTTGGCTTGAAGAAAAACTTTAACAATTCATGACATTAAATATAACTGTCAGTATGCTTTCACAAATAAAAAAAATCGTAATTACATGCAATTCATTAATTGTAGGTTTGGTTAGAAATATTGATATGGAGTTAGCTTGAAGAATCTTTTATGAGATGATTGTCGCCACTGTCCGTTCCGACGTCTAGGGACATCTCGAATGTTTATGCGAGCGGTCGTGAAAAGATGGTTTAGACTCGCGTTTTTTTGTTAAAATGTGTTCATTGCTTCCGAGGTGCTCAACAACTGAACTATCCTCTAATAAAAACAAGGTTTTCGAAAAGGGGTTCTTATGGAGTCGCCACCAATGTTTTGACCGTAAACATTGGAAAAGGATAAAAATGCGTTGATTTTAGTAAAAACCAACTTGGCCATTATAACCAGAGTTGGGTAAGGGAGTTAGTTACGTGTGGGGAAGGTGTTAACACCCCCACAATGCCCCTTTCGGGTTCCCTATGACGGATTAATTCATTTAAGTGAAGATTATAAGAAATTACGCAATTACCCTATTTTATTGCATAATATTTAAGAAATGACTATCTACATGATTTTATTTTATATTGCATACATAAAGCAATAAATAAAGCAGTAAAAGAGAAGAGAAATGAAAAGAACCTCCATAGCAAGCTTTGTATTGCGAATCTTTAATCGTGAGGATGCGTTTTGGTAATCCTTCGCTCTACAAAGACTCTCCTCTCCAAATACAATACCGACTCTACTAAATTTTACAGAAGAATCGAATGCTGGAATGTAATTCCTTAACTGATTGTTACCTTATTAAGGCAATCAGAGAGTTCATTCGAAGTAGGAAGAGAAGAAAAGTACTGGGAGTTGTCTGGGGTGTGGAAAAGTGGTAAATGAGCCTTCTATTTATAGTTTTCGCAGCCTGGTAACTTGGGACGGCCGTCCGGGGCCTGGAAACAGGGATGAGCGTCTGGAGAAGTTGGGACGGCCGTCTGGGATTTGGGACGACCGTCCCATTCAAATTTGGGACTTGAGACGCGCGTCTCAACTTTGGGACGGGTGTCCCACTTGGCCAGGGCAGCTTGGGACGACCGTCCCACATTTGGGACGGCTGTCTCAACTTGTTTTGGCTAGCTTTCGTGTTCTGGGACCCCCGGGAAGCTTTCCTTTCTTTATTCGGACATCAATTGATGTCGATAGATGCCCATTGAAGTTTTATCTTCATATAGAAAGTCTTCTTGGCCTTTATCGAGATGTCAGGCGAGCTTTATCTTGTTATAGGAAGTCTCCTTAGCCTTTATTGAGAGACCGGGCAAAATTAGAGGTCTACAATGCTCGATAGAGAGAGATTTTTTGGTCATTGGAAAATACCCATAGAATAAGTACTCATATCATCCACTATGGATGCATGGTTGATTTGCTTGTTTGAGTTATGTTATTGGAAAAATAACTCTCTGTCATCTATGGTTGTCCAATATAAATGCATCAATAGTAAGAGTGAGGCTGCAAATGAAGGAGAAGGTGCTAGTGTGGTAGCCATCATAGATACTTTAATCAACATAAATAAGAATCTCTACCAAGTGTAATGAAGACAATGCACATGTTCCAAGATTACTTTCCAACTAAATATCGTTCAAATTGTAGGTAAACCCTTTATGTGGACTCTACCAAAATTTTCATGCAAATCACTTACAATCACTTGCAAATTATTACTTTCTTTCTAAATCCATGAATACACTTTTTGATTAATAAAAACCTCTTTGATGTAAACACATACTTAAATTTAGTTATCTTAGGATGACTGAGAATTTACTTATGTAATTAATAGGTTTTGATGCTACTATTTATGAATGATTTCCTCTATTTTTTATATTTACTTTTTAATATTTATATACATTTTTATGTTATAAATAAACTTGAAAATATAGAAAATTTACCAATATCTTATATTCATTTTATACACATTCAATTTCTAATTTTAATTTAAATAGTTAATGTAATTATTTCACATTTATGTATTCCATTATCTAATTTTGTAAAGATTCTAAAAATCACTACTATCATACTATATTGTACTTGAGAAGTAACTTGTATTGATTGTATATAAAGAGAGTAAGTATATCATTTTTAACAATTATATAATACAAAAATGTTTTCTACTAGTACGAGATCATGACACAAAGTACTAATAAGCATGTGTAGAAAATTCTTATTCCAACTATATTTTATACTAGCCTTAATGTTTGCTTATATTCTTCATACCTATAATACCATATGCTCCCCATGTAATTAACATAATAGTAGTTAAGTCATACATAATAAGGGTAAGTTAATTATTCAAATAATAATTACCCATCAAATTTATCACATATATAATATTATATAATTATAGCTCATCACATCATATTATGGGTCATGTAGACATTTTCCAAAAGATCGACATTGTGCTTCAAACTAAAAAACTAACATCTATGGGTCACATTAAAATTGATACTACTTCAGATACACTCTGACTACCAGCATCATCCTAAATTTCCTACCCATAGAGTAGACCTACTGACAACAATATTTGATGCACCTCTCTCATGATCTCAGGACAAGCCATTAGTAATTCCCTCATCGACTCCTCACCTATTGATACCTTAATCTATTTTACCGGGGTTATTAATGAAACTTGAGATCTCATTGAATTAACACAAGCATAGTAGTCACACTAACACCATGCAAAACTTCGTTGGATACCTACAACTACACACATATAAGTCACTTATGAATCACATCCCTAACTCAACTTGGTATCACATATATAGATTTATCTCAGTCGATTATGAGTCACTCTTCTAACTCAACTAAGTCTCATCATATATGTCTTAGTATCAAGAAACACACAACAACATCATATCATCTTATAATTTATCATAGATGTCATTTCTTACTTTTTTATCATTTGTAATAAATTGGACTTATTTAAAATAAATGCTTTAATTTGTATTCTTCTTATTTGACCTATGCCTACTATTTTGGTTATAAATTTATATGTAGATATATTTATTAGCTAATTTTTGTTTCATTGAATTCTTTATTTTCAAGATTTCAATTTTGCATAAATGGAATGTATAATTTAGAGTTCAGAGTTATTTTTTTTTTATAAATTTTAGAAGTCTAGTTAAAAAACATGCCAAACTTCTAGAAAATTTCACTTAAACAAAAATTACTCGCTTGAATAAAATTCACTTGAGCAAAATTTGGTCACATCAATTATCTCTTCTTTTGTTTGTGTGAAAGTAGTCTTATTGGAACGAAATTTAAGCCAACTAAACTCTAGCTTGAGAAAACTATCATTAGCTTAGGCCACCTTTTTCACCGCCTTACCTTTGCTCAATTGAAACAAGTCTTACATGAGCAAAGATTGAGACGAGAAGCGAGATTTGCTCAACTTCGAGTCTTTTCCATCCCAATACCCAACATAACTCATTTATACCTCAATCATGCAATATGAACATCATACAACAATAAAACAATATAAACATACCTTTTACTTTTATTGCAACACACCAAAACATATATACTTAATTTTCTAGGTAAATTATTATTTAAATAACTAAATTCTCTTTGCTTGAATATTTCTAAATCTTAACTCAGGTATCAGCCAATTTAGAAAATACTCCAACGTAACGTATGTATCTTATTATCTGGATTTCTCTCTTAAATTTAGAAATAACTAAAATCACAAAATAGAAAAAATGACTTATCTATTCAAAATATTATTTAAGCATAATCTCTCCTTATTACTTTAGTTTTGTCCGACCACTTTTGGATTTTAAATCCACCATTACACTAATTTTAGAGAGTACATATATAGTTATTATAGAGATGAATGTTTATAAAAAAATTTCAACTTAACCTTATTTATGAAGTTCTCTATGTTGTTGAATATGTTTTTATATTTTAAATATCTCGTTATAAATTTAGTCTCTTAATTTAATGAAATTAAATCTAATATTCTTGCTAGATTTAGTTTTTTTTTAAAAAATTAGAGATTATTTAAAAAAAAACTGCTTTCGAGAATAAATTGTGAAAAATAATTTATTTGATAACTCTAGTTTTTCTAAAAATTGTTTTAAACAAAAAGAGAAAAACATAAATGAAAAAAAAAGTTGGAAAATAATTTTAATACTTTAAAGTAATAAAAATGAGTGATTTAATGTAAATATTGGAGAAAATATTGATAAAAAATAATTTTAAAAACTAAAAAAGAAAATATTTTTATCTATTATGGTTTTTAGTTTTTTAAAATTTGAAAAAAATAATTTTTAAAAACTTTTTTAATAAAAAAAATTATCAAACATGTTTCTTAGTTTTTAAAACTAAAAATTTGTTTTTTTTTAATAATAAGCAATCGAACCCTTAATCTTTCTTCTATATCTATGTATTGAGTATAAAATAAACTATATACAAAGAGTGAATTTGCTATATATATATATATATATATATATATATATATATAATCTTTTATTTAATATTTTGAAATAGAAGAAATACTTATTTTAAGAAAATTATTTTTTATAGGATATATATATACATATTATATATATATATATATATATATATATAATCTTTTATATATATATATATATATACATATTTCTCAAAATTTAAGATTATATTAATTATTTTTTTATTAATTTTATCATTATCTTTTAAAATAAGTATTTTCTATATTTTAAAATATTTCATTAAAAATTATTTTTAAATATAAATTATTTATAAAGTTTAAGGTTATATTAATTATTCTTTTACTAAATATATTTTCACATTTTTAATTAGATTTATTGAATAAAAAAAGATAAGAAATTATTAAGTAATTTTGAATGGAGAGAATATTAAGATGAGAAAAATATTAATATATTTATTAAAAATAAGAAAAATTAATATATATCTTAAATTTATATAAGTATCTAAGATATTTTGTATGTGAATACTCATACGAGTGGTTTCTTATCTTAAAACTAATAATTTATAAAATAAGAATATGTTACACCATATATTTTTAAACAATTCATTATTAATTTTATTTCAATAGACGTTTTCTTAATAAATTTTTAAAAACTCAATCTCTCTCCTCATTTGCTTTATTTTATTTATTTTTAAAAATTACTTAATAAAATTAACTATCAACAAAATTTAAACAACTTATCATAATATATAATATTTCTCTATTGAAAAATCATTTAAAATAATATTTATGATATATTATTAAACAACTCTTAATAAGAATACTATTATGTTTACAAACATAAAAATAACATATTTAGTAAAAGGGGTATTATCAAGCAATTTAATGATTGAATAAATTATATTAAATACTTTTTCATTAATATATTTTACGAAATTCATTAAAAACCTCATTTACTAATTCTATAAAGCTGATTAATAAAAAAAATAATTAATTGAATTAAGTAAAAAATGAATATTAATGTTATATCTAATTAGGTTTTTTTCTAACTTTATTTAAATGATTTATAAATGTTACCTGGAGAATAAAACTATTACATTAAAATTTTAAAAAATATTAAATAATTAATAAATTATTCTTCTCCTTCTTGGAAAAATATTAAAACTTTACAAGAAAATAAAAGTTGGATAAATAAAGAAATATGAAAGAGATAAGTTAAAGAAAACTAACACCGAGTACTGAATCAAAACAAGAGTACACAGAGTGGTAGTTTTCAGACTTATTTTTATTATTTTATATATTTTAGAATAAACTTAACTATTTATTTAATCTTTATATAATTTAAATTTTCTATTTAAAAATAATTTATTTTAATTATTAAATATATAATTTTAACTTTTAATCCTATTTGTTAAATTTATAAAAAAAAATAACCTTAGAACAAAATTTCTATTTAAAAATAATTTATTTTAATTATTAAATATATAATTTTAACTTTTAATCCTATTTGTTAAATTTATAAAAAAAAATAACCTTAGAACAAAATACCTATTATAATTAAAAAAGTTATATAAACTGAAATTGTAAAAGTAAAAAGTGTTGGCAAACAATCGCACGTATCTTTTGGTTTTTTCCAGAGCCCGAGAAGGAAAGCTGAGAAGGAAAAAAACGTGCGACCTCAGTGACACTGACAACCCACACGAGCGGTTCTTGAATTGCATGCACACACACTCACTCATATTTGTTTAATGGGTTTTTTCCTTATAATGAGAGAGAAACTGAAACCAGTGGACCCACTAATCTCATTTCCACAGAAGAGAGAAGAAAGAAACACACTGAACTTTCAATAATGAAAAAATAAAAATAAAAACAAAATTCTCATTTTTAATTTGCTTGAACTCTTGTTTAAAACCTTGTCCTTTTTATTCTGGTTACTGGGTCTTACTTCTGAACTCCATTTTTCTCCTCTCTCTTCTGTAACTCATCCATGGCTGGGTGAGGGAGGGAGTTCAAAATGGCCATGAATCTCTTCTTTGCCGTTTGATATTTTTGTGCTCTCCTTTATTCTCTTTTCTCACCCATCAAACCTTTGTCTTTTATTGCTTTTCTTACCTCAGCATTGTGAAAGTGAAAACCTTTATGCTTTTCTGCATCTTCAGTTTCAATGAGTATCTCACTACACTTCAGGAATGGTGGTTGTGGGTTCAGTGCTGAAATGAATGTTTTTCCTTCACCTCCTGTTCCTATTTTTAGTCTCCACTGTTCACACACTTTGGGGTTCATGGGTCATGTTGGAGGAACAGAATCTGAAAGTTCTGACATACCCTTTAAGATTTTGAACCCCTCTGTGATCCAACCCCAGGAGGAGGAAGAAGAATCTTTTGGGGTTGAGAACATGAGCTTGTCTTTGAAACCTGGTGACGAGCTTGAAGCAAATAGTTCTTCTGTCACAGGAAAAGTTAGGCACACTAAGCTTTGTGCCAGAGGACATTGGAGGCCCGCTGAAGATGACAAACTTAAAGAGCTTGTTGCACAATTTGGACCTCAAAATTGGAACTCAATGGCAGAACATCTACCGGGAAGATCAGGTAAATGACAGTCTTGATTTTTAGTAAAATCTAGTATGATTTTTTTTAATAGATTTTTATAGTGTGAAAAAGATTGTTTAAAAATCTTGGTGTGACAATAACATTCTTTGATTATTTTTTTTGTTCAGTGTTAATTTTATTTTAAATTTTGAGAATGTTGATTCCTCAAGACTTTTGGTTTTTTGGCTTTGAATGGTAATTGCAGGCAAAAGTTGCAGATTGAGGTGGTTTAATCAGCTAGATCCTAGAATTAACCGAAAGGCTTTCAGTGAGGAAGAAGAGGAGAGGCTCTTGAATGCTCACAAAGCCTATGGTAACAAATGGGCCATGATTTCTAGACTCTTCCCTGGTAGGACAGATAACGCAGTGAAGAATCATTGGCATGTGATCATGGCTAGAAGGCAAAGGGAGAAGTCATGTGTCTACAGAAGGAGAAAGCCCACATTTCAGATCTTGCCACCAAAGAATTTGGATTTGACCTTGCCAAAGAATGGAGCCAGTGAATCAACCATTTCAAGCACCATCATTGATGAATCTGGTTCAACAGGAACTAACCTCTCCTTCACTCCCTATTCAGCCAAACCAACTCCTATGTCTTTTCACAACCATTGTCCTGTTCAGAATAACCGATCCTTTGGTTCTCTAATTGGTATGATTTGTTCTGCAATTTAAATATTACAAACCATGTATGATGTTAATTTTTAAATTTCAACAACTTATCTTGTATCACAAAATACCGAAAAATCATTCATAAGTATTATTAAATATTGGGACCACTGTATAAGTCTCCCTTTGAATTCCAGAGCCTGACATTTTCTTCTTTACTGTTGCATGTTTAATATTTATTTCTGTGGGGTTGCAGGTTTATCTGGAGAGAGCAGGACACCAGCCAGGGATGTGAGTTGTAACAAATATTTTGGTGCTTGGAAGGGTTCATGTGAGGCTGGAGACGTTGGAAGGCTCATGGGTATGGACCAATCGCATTATTCAGATTCAAACTCATCAGAAGTTTCAGTATCCGAGTCAGTTGCCACCAACGGGACTACCAATCTCTCAATTTATGGGGAAAGTGAAAACATGGGTGATAACAAGGCCAACATGGTCTTCATTGACTTTCTTGGAGTAGGAGCTGCATAAAGAAAATGTTTGATAGAATGAATCAATAATCTTCACTCATTAAACCAAAGAGGTGAAGAGATAAAGAGGGGTTAGGAAATAGTGGGTAGTCAGTAGTCAGTGGTGATGGTTGTGATGATGCAGAGAAATGGGTCTGCTGTGGTAGGTTCTGTCTTCACTCTTATGTGTACATTCAGTTCAATAAATGGCCAAAGGTTGCTCAAGTAAAATGTGAAACGAGGGTAGGGAAAAAGTATGAAAAACAAAATCAATTTGAGGAAGACAAGAGATATGAGAGAGAGAGAGAGAGAGAGAGAGAGAGTTTTGAGGGTGTGACTTATGCATAGTTATCATGAATATAAAAAAAATATAATTATTATGAAACTCTTGAATGTGGACTGATCAGTGGACAGCAGCAAAGGCTTTGTTTTTCTGTGTTGTACTTTGTCATTTTACAATTTGAGCAAAGCAGAAGTGGTTTTGAATGAATCAACTGATCTTTTTGAATGATTTGTTTGTTGTAGGCAACATCTTGTCAATGTTTGCTTTGGTACTTTTCCTTTGCTGTTTGATGTTTGACCATGTTTTAGGTGCACCTGCAATTAATGGTGCTGTTGCTTTTTTCATGTTTATGGATCAATTAATTTATTAGTAGAAAGATATTCAGTGCGCAACTTGAAAGTAATTTTTTGTAATAGTTTAATTAAATTAATCATAAATAATTTGATTATATTTAAAATATAAAATAACTTATTATTTACTTTTCATTTCTTAAACTTATATTTAATGAAATGTGTTAGGTGTTGTGGGATTATATATATATATCAATGAGATTCATCTTTTGCAAGAGCGCCGAAACATACGAAGTTGTCCATACTACTATTTAGTGTGTTTGAAAACGTGATATTCGATGTTATTGTCAGTACCATTTTATGTCGGCATCTCTTTAGTTATCATTTTAATCTTTAATTTTTTATTTTAATTATTTATAACTTTATAATTTTTAATTTTAAAATTAAATTATTATAAAGTTATATTTCATCCAATCAGATTTTTTGAATCTACATAACTGCATTCTTTACAAGATATAAAATATGGAGGGATTGAACAAAGCTTAAATTTGCATCAAAGTATGGATTGAAAAAAATATGAAAAAAAAACACTGAGCTATTTAGTTGGAAATATTGAATGAAAAATAAAATAAACTTATTTATTATTTTAATGTATTTTTATATTTTTTAATTACTTATTATTATAATATTAAAATGAATCTTTTCTTTGTTATATAATGCGAAAATTACAGTTGGTATGTAAATTTTTTGTGTTTCTTAACTTTTTGTTTTCGGAGAAGCTACTCAAAAAATAAAAATAAAATCTATTCACATATTATTTATTAATATTTTATAATTATAATTTGTTAAAGTTTTTAAATTTTATAAAAAAATAACTTATTATATATTTTTGTTTGTCAAGTTTTGTAAAGTATGATCACGGTACATAACTGTACATGGATGGATGAGTTGAGATAAAAAATATAATTATATAATTATTGTTCCCAATATATTTTGAAATGTAATATTTAATATATTTTTTTATTATTATTTTGCTATTTCATATTTTTTTATCATAAATAATCTAAATTTTTATTTAAATATTAGAGTTCTAAATTTCACCATCCCTAAAAATAGAGTCCATATTGTATCTCTACTATATTCACTTGAATGATATTCTTTCTTAAGGCATAATAATGTCGATTCTTATATATAACTATCACACATTATTCATATCTTTTCTCCAGAGGTCATAACTATGAATTTGGTGTTTGCAAAGAGAATAATTAATTTGTAAAATATGTCTTTGAATAAAAAATAGTAATAATTAGGAGAGAAATAAGAAAGATGAAAGAAAAAAAATAATGAGTTAACTCCTTCCTTTTCTTTACATGCACACTTGTATTGTTTTGAACTAATCATGCACAAAAATGCATTATCTTTCGAACATTCAAATATGCTCGATATATTTCTAGAACCTGCATCAAAGTTTATTATCTTCCTGATACCAACATCAAAGTTCAATATTTACGTACACATTAAAACCTAATATCTTATTAGTACTTGTATCAAAATCCAATATCTTTCAAAAACCAACATCAAAACTCAATATCTTCGCGATACTTGCATATCAAAGCCTAAAGTCTTTGTGGTTCTTATATCAAAACCTAGTATCTTCTTCACATTTACATATCCAAGCCCCAAAACCTTTTGGTACCTACATCAAAGTGTATCCTCTTGGTACCTACATATTAGCTCCACACACGAGCTTTACTTAATTCATGAGGTACGAGAGACAACTAAGAGATAAAAGGTACAACAATCAAACTGAGAGTCATTAAGAGATACAGTTTGAAAGTCCAACCTAGAGAATTCCATAAGGGAGACCTAGTATCATAAAAAGTAGGAGAAGGCCAACGAAACAAAAATAATGGAAAACTGGCATCTAACTGGATGAACCATTTAGAATTTTTGAGTTCTTGAACAATGGTGCATACAAGTTAGAGCACCTAACATGGAACACCATTCACTTGAAACTATGCTATAGATGAAAGGTCCAAAAAAACCAAATCACAATGCAAAAGCCAAATATCATAAGCCTATTAAGGTCATATGCTACATAAATTTATTTAGGTCACCCAATAGTAATGACCAATGATATTGGTATTATTTGATTCACATATATTATTTATCTTTATATTTTTTGTTATTATTGTTGGTCAATCTACTCCTCTCACTGATACTGAAATTTTAAAAAACAGACTCGAATACCGAACAAATGTATGATCAATAGTTGAAATAGTTGAGAAGGAAAGAAAATACTTTCTTGACACTTCAATCAAAACCCATTATTGACATGATGTTTACTTTTATGCCAAACTTCCTTTTAATCCAAACTTTTTTTTTCTTTTAGATCAAAGGCTTCATTTATACGAATAGTTTCTATATATGTTTGGTTTCAAAACTAAAAGGTTTTCATCTTTACTTATCTTTTATTATGATAATATAAAAAAGAACATTAGTCTTTAATACTATCTAATAATAATTAATTAAAAAAGACAATTGTCAATCCCTAATTTCATAATAATAATAATAATAATAATAATAAATAAAAATAAAAATTTTTAGGAGATAAAAGAGAAACAACAACCACAACGAGAGGTGAAAACATGTAATGACAAGTGAGACAAAGTTGTAGGGAGACACGATGACACATAACGATATAATGAGACAGAGCTGTAGGGAGACATGGTGACACAAGTTGGTTGTGAGACAAAGCTATAGGGAGACGCAATGGCATGTGACAATAGTGAGATAGAGTTGTAGGGAGACATGATGATAACATGACTTAGTTAGTGTGGACGTAATGACAATGCAAGAGTAGAGGGGAAGAAGGAAACAAAGAAGGGTAAGAGGAAGGAAGAGTTGTAGAGTAATGGTATTTGTAAAGGAGAAAGAAGACCATGACAGTGGTAGTAAAAATTGTACGGTTGGATACTCAATGGGAAAAAATTAAACTTTTAGATTTCAACTCATTTGCAGTTGTTGAGTGTAACGTGCATAAAAATTAGAATTTTACTACCCAACCCAATAACCCAATAATAGTAAGTTTTTTACAATATAAAAACTCAATTAAGGGTAAACAAAAAATTTACATATTCTTTATTTCACCTATTTACCTCTTCTATATTTACTTGCATTTTTGCAGTGAGTTATGGATCCCGGTTAATTTAGTCATTTGTATTATTATAATTTAATTCAAAATCAATAATCTCTTATCAATGAAAATTTTTAAAATTCCTAAAATAATATTTATCTACTACTATTTTTTTATATTTTTATCACTCCCAATCATGTTAAACATGAGTATCATTCCTCCTTCATCCACAACGAGAGGTGACAACATGCAATGATAGTGAGACAAAGTTGCATGGAGACATGATGACACATGACAATAATGAGGCAGAGTTGTAAGGAGACATGGTGACACGAGTTGGCAGTGAGACAAATCTATAGGGAGACGCAATGACATGCGATGACAATGAGATAGAGTTGTAGGGAGACATGATGACAACATGACTTAGTTATAGTGTGGACGTAGTGACAATGCAAGAGTAGAGGGGAAGGAGGAAGCAAAAAAGGCAAGAGGAAGGAAGAGTTGTGGAGGAATGGTATTTGTGAAAGAGAAAGAAGGCCACAGTAGTGGTAGTAAAAATTGTACCGTTGGATACTTAATGAAAAAAAAGTAAACTTTTAGATTTCAACCCATTTGCAGTTGTTGAGTATAATGTGCATAAAAATTAGAATTTTACTACCCAACCCAATAATAGTAAGTTTTTTATGTTATAAAAACGCAATTAAGGGTAAACAAAATTCATATATTATTTATTTCACCTATTTACCTCTTTTATATTTGCATGCAATTTTTTAGTGAGTTATGGATCCTAACCAATTTAGTTGTTTGTATTACAATAATTTATTTCAAAAATCAATAATATCTAATCTATAAAAATTCTCAAAATTTCCAAAATTATATTTATCTACCACTATTTTTTTATGTTTTCATCACTCCTAATCATGTTAAATATGAATATCATTCCTCTAGAGCCTCCTTTCCCAATCACACTTGATATTATCCAACTTGATAGAAATGGTGAAAATATGTTTCAGAGGAAATCTCGTGTAGCATTCTTAGTACTAGATTATATAATTCTAATTCGATCATTGTTGAATGTACTATTCGATCAATATTGGGAATGAATCAAATAAACATATGACAATGACGACAAACATAGTTCTTTCACAAAGAATGAGTGGATTAAAATCTCGATGGAGTAAACTTCACCATATAGTTTACAAATTTAATGCATGTTACAAACAAACTGTTAATCAAAGAAATGTGGTTAGGCCGAGAAGAATGTTATGTCGTTCGCACATATAATTTTCAAAAGGATTCTAAAAGAAAAAAAGAATGAATATGAACATGTTTGGTTATTCTTAAGAGATGAGCCAAAATGTCATTTAACATTTGTGGATGAGTATTAAAAAAATGATGGAGACATGACCATGAGCAAGGGTAAGGATCTACTTGAAGGACTTGGAGGACCTATGACAAAGGCTAGAGCAAGGGAAGCAAAGGAAACTCTTCAACAAGTGTTGTTCATATTATTTGAATACAAGCCCACATTTCAAGGAGAAAAGACCAAAATTGTGAATTGCATCATGGCCCAAATGGAGGAGGACTAATGTGTCACTTTGTTTCAGTTTTTTTAAATAATGGCTCAATCCTTTGTAAAATTGACTGGTCAAATTATGTTTTGGATTAATCAATTAATGGGCTTTAGTTTAGTTTTATTTCAAGTTGTAATAAGGGCCCAATTGAAAACTTAGGTATCAGCCTTTGGGAGACGTGCATAGCTGATTGACTTTTGGTTGCCACAATTTTAGTTACAATAAGTCATTAAGTAGTTTTGAATTCCTAGGTTAATGGATTATTATTAGCATTTATTTGCCTCCATTAAGTAGTTTTCAATTCCTATAGTAATGGATCATTATTAGTATTTATTTTCCTTTATTGAATCTTTGTAACTCTGATGGAAAAACTTCTACATAAGTTAAACCATTTTTATCAAAAAAACAAGTTAAGTTTTATTCAGAAATATTAGAGCTTATCTCTTTTATCTTAGTGAGAGTGATTCTCCTAAGTTCTTGAGTGATTCAAGAACCCTTGGCTGTATCAAAGGACTTTCACATCCTTTGTGAGTTGCCTCCCTTAGGAAGAGTGATTCTTTCCTTTTGACCTTTCACATTCATCTCTTATCCTTTCTTCACCGAAACCCAAAAATCTCAATTTTGTCCAGATTTATTTTGTTGTCATAACTTTCGTTCTACTTGTCCAAATGTTGGTCTTTTAGCAAGCGAACCAATATTATCAATCGCAGTATAGTATTTCAATTAAATAAAAGTCGATCTCATGAGGAACAATTTCACTGGAAATTCCAAATCATAGGCTTACTAAGTGGATTAACACAAAACTGGTTTTTCATAAAGATTTGGGTTGAAAATAAATGGCAAAAAACTGTAAAGTGCTTTTAGAAAAGATCAAATAAAAGAACTTAGGATTGACTTAATTCCTTTTCCCTCTTTTGTATAATGGCTAGGTCAAATTAAGAACATCAATTAACCTATCAAAGTTAATGTCATCGACTTAATTCATTCACATTGATTCCTCACACATGAAATTCATAAGAAAACCTTGTAAACATATATTCCTCATACATTTAATAGATTTTCCAGCATTAAGTTTAGGGTGTTAAGCAATTGACACATCCATTACCATTCCTAGCAATTAACGTAGCAAATATTCTTAACCTGATTTAGGGTTTCAAGATATATTTTCCAATATATATGAACATCAAGGATAAAATCATTAAAAGGAACAAAGAATAAGAATATCAACATCAAAAACATAGATTAATATCTCAAAATATCACCAAGATACAAAAGAGTTCAAAGGAAGTGCACTCAATCCTAAGAGAATGAAGTTAGTCACTCATGATGACCATTACAATGATCCAAATGAAGAAGATTTGAAGATGAATTGAAGATTGGACGAAAACTTGAACAGCTGTTGCACCTTTCTTCTCAAAACCCCCAACTCCCTTTTTCTCAAAATACATCTTATCTTTTTATAGAAAAATTTTGCGTCATTCGCTCAAGCGGAACTTTTGCTCAAGCGAGTAATGATGATTTTCGCGCAAGCGAGAATTGTTCGCTTGAGCGATTGAATTCCCGAGAGCTTTAACGTATTTTCGCTTAAGCGAGCATCTTTCTCACTCAAGCGAATCTTAGGCTGAAAATCTTCTTCCCTTTTTCCAATTTTTCTTCAATTAACTTGAGAATTATGATCCTTGCTCTTGTACCCAGGTATTCTAGAAATTCATCCTACATTGAGAGAAGAATAAATTAGAATCAACATAATTTAAGTGGTTAAATAACAATTCAAACCATAATTACATCAACTTTTGCCACTTAACAATTCCTCCCAACCTGGAATCTTGCTTGTCCCCAAGCAAAGTACTAATTTTCCAAAACAAATTTTCATTGCCTATTGTCACTTTCTCTTCTAGAACCTCAACATAAAAATAAATTTTCTTCAAGATGTGATGCTCACAACTCGAAGTGAAAATAGGATACATAAGTATTAAAGTTACAGAAACTAACAGGGGATAATTAATCATCAACTATCCTCAGAGAAGCATGATCTCTCAAATAGAGTGATATATAATCATCTCTAACTCTCACGGGTAAGTGTTTATCTAATTCAATCACTTCATTTAGATATTCCAATATTGATAATCATCTTCAAGCAATCAACATTTGTTAAGCAAGACTTGAATCAAAAGGTCTTTTGAGGCTTGTAATGGGGTTGGGCTATCAAGGAATTCATTGGTTTTTCTATGATAAACAAAAGTATTTGAGAAATTGAAATTATATGAATGATTCTTGTTTAACATTTCCTCAAGTCATGTCTCAAACTTCATGTTTTTGTTCCAATATAATGATAGTGAGTTGACAATCTCACTAGTTATCATTCACACCAATTTGAATTTCCCTTTTCTTTCCTCATTTTGCATTTATTATTTCATCTCAGCCACAATATTTATGCTTTTCTTTCCTTTTTCTTTACTCACCTTCTTCTTTTTTTTTTTTTTCAACAATAACAATAATAAAAACAATAACATTCATAATTATTTCATTTCTCAAATATAAGAAGGTGGATAAACATTGTTTAGGTTTAGGGATTTTGTTTCAAGAAACAATCTTGTTTTTGGCTCAAATGGGGTTCAAAAGGATTTCCTCTAATCAATGTAGGGTTGTCTATTTGACTCTAGGTTATTTCTACTTTCACCAAACAAAAAAATTGTCTTTATCATTTTCAAGTTTTGCTAATATTTAACCACTTAAATTATGTTAGTCTAATGTATTATTCTCCCAACCATTAGGATGATTACAGAATATTCAGATCAAAAACAAAGATAGTGATCTGAAGTAATTAGAGAAAAATTAGAAAAAGAAGGAAGGACTAGCCTAAGATTCGCTTTGAGCAAAAAATACATTTAAACCTATGAAAGCCATTGCTTGAGTCAGACGAACATTGTAGCTTGAGACGAAAATACGTTAAAGCTCTCAGAAAGTAATTTCTCAAGCGAACAACTCTTGCTTGAGCGAAAAATCCATCATTACTCGCTTGACAAACGTCTATTTGAACGGATAGTGTGAACTTTTCTATAAAAAGATAGATCTATTTGAAAGAGTGAAGGTTTTGAGAAAAGGTGGCAATGATCAAAATTTTCGTCAAATCTTCAATTCATACTCATTATTCTTCGTTTGAATACATTGTAATGGTCATGAGTGGCTAACTTCATTCTTTAGGATTGCGGTACACTTCCTTTGAACTCTTTTGTATCTTGGTGACTATTTTGAGATATTAATATATGTTCTAATATTTATTTTATTCTTTATCCTTTGTACCTGTTCATGCTTTTCTGCTGGATGTTTCATATATATTTGGAAATATCTTGAAACCTCGGGATTAAGAATATTTAATACGTTAATTGTTAGGAATGAGTAATGATGTTTCGAATTTACCCCTAATATTAATGCTGAAAAATTATTAAATGTAAGAATAGTGTTACAAGGTTTTTTTCTTATGAATTTATGTTTAGGACAATATGATGATTTAAGATAGGTGGCGTCAACATTGATAGGTTAATTGATGTTATTAATTTGAGCCTAGTTATACAAAGGAGGGAAAAATGAAGTAGTCAATCCTAAGTTCTCATAATTCCATTTTGTTCTAAATATATTTTTATCAGTTTTTTACTGTTTGTTTTCAATCCAAA